>KN519749.1:0-16110 GCA_000787155.1 Scartelaos histophorus | reverse complement strand
TTTCGGGGAGGGAGGGGGTTGCGAGCCGGGGAACAGCACTAGCCTAAGTGATGCTGACAGGGACACATTTGCTCCAAAGTGTGGAATTGTGTTGTGTGAAATTGAAACAGAGGCAGCATCAGCGGCAGTTATTCGCAATACATTTCACATTTTTTCTTCCCCCGTGCCATCTCCGCCATTCATTCTCCTTCGCTCCTGTGTTTTTGTCTTCATCAGTGTCTCTTCTCTCCTTTTTTTTTTGCCGAGTCCACGTGCTTGGATACTCCTGTGCACGGCGGGGAACATCTGGAGCGCTGAGTTGTGGGTCTCTGACTGACAGCTGATGCCTGAGCTTAGCTTGGACCGTTGCATTAGGATCTTCTCACCTATGCAGAGTCACACAGCACAGTCATCAGAAGACTCAAGGCTGACAGATAGTGAAAAGCAAACAGAAATGCACGACTTTACAGTGTAGCCATTAGGCATGTAACAACAGAAATATTGTGATATCATATCTTACAATAATATCATGGACCATCACAGTCATCAGCATTAGAAGTCTCTTTGTTTAAATTCATTGTAATGGTGCAGAAATAGTTAAAAACACTAAGGGAACTCCATAGACCATAATGCTTTGCTCTGTTTAAGTGCAGAATACATGAAGAAATGACCATTTTTGCAAGTTAATTAGTTAGTTTTATTGAGGCATTTCAAAAATAAAAAGTATTACTCACTTTTTCTTTCACAAAGTATTTCAGTAAATATGTTACCGTGACATGAATATGGAAAAAATATTGTATGGCAATATTTGGATATTGTTACGTCTCTAATTGACATACACACTAAAATTTATACTGGATTGCAACTTTATTGAAAAGGCTCATTAATAGTGGATCTGAAAGTACTGAAAATCAGATACTAATTGATACTAACACTAATTTCAACAAATTTTGTATGAGAATTAGTATAAGACCATATATACCTGGACAACTGAGGGATTACACAGATGGTAATATATAAAGTACTATTATTTAACGTCGGAAATGACATTATACTGTCTAAATAAACTGTGTTTTTTTATAATCGTGGTAACGCAATTGCTCTGTTCCTTAGTATTGAAGTCAAGTTTGAAATTTTAGTATCGTGACAAGTCTATTGGACAGTTCAATTTTGGATTAGTAAAGAAACTATGGGGGGGAAGTACAGGTTGCTTATGTTTAATTTCTTTCATGGCAAAATCTACAATCCAACAATCAGGTCTGTTTCATACTCACATCTACTAGTGCATGATCGATCTGCAAACATCGCTGTTCATTTACTAGAACTTCACAATACTGCATTTGGGATATCGCTACTAATATGTACGTCTAATTGCAGCAAGCAATGTTAAGCCTCTTTCACTGCATCGTCGCACTAAACAGCCATGAGAGGCACCCGCGGTCAAAGAGCAGAATTAATTTGTTTCATTTCGTACCTTTTCATTTAGCCACCGACTGGGACTGTTGGCGCGTGCGATCGTATTTGCACGGATGTTATTTTGTGACGCCATCGGCCAGGAATAGGTGCTGGTTGATGGTGACGGGTGGCAGAGGACGCCGGGCGAGCCTGTAGCTGTCAGAAAACACATGAACGAACATATTTAGATCAGGGTGGAACGGCGTCGGTACTAAAAGTGAAAAATCCCGTCTCTGGTTGATTGTATGAGATATATTGAGCTCTAAGCCCTGATAACGTTGCCGAAATGGAAATTAAAAGTGACTCGGGGTCGAAGACATGACCTCCGTTGAACCTCACGTGAGAAAAATGTTAATTATTCCAATTTCATTCTCCAACATGGGATTCCAGATAATCCTTTTCCAGCGGATGAATATTCAAGACACATTTTGCCGACACTAACTAAAAGTGAAGCCGAAACAGATGTGCAATTACAATCAATTCACAGCACCAGGAACGGTCTGAATGCCACTCTGGAGAGCCGTTGTAGAGGCAATACCCAATCTAACTCATGAATTTATGGACTTCTTCCATCAGTAAGCAGTGCAGTCTAAGGTTCCCACTGGGTACTATGGAACATTTGAATAAGAAGTAATAAATAAGGGCAATATAGCATGAACCCTTGGGAAAGCCACACTCAAAAAGCAACCGGATGCCAAAGAGTTGAAATATTGTTATAGTCAAGTGATTTTCAATGTCATTCTTCAAATAATAAAGGTCAAGGAGGTTCAAGTTATATGTATAAATGCGCTATGAATCAATAATTATAAAATGTTGACCATGGAAAACGTATACAGTTAGCGATGATGAGCAATAACCATGCAATTAATCCATTTAATGAAGGTTCATTTAATTATGCAGGGTATTAAATGAATTCAGTTGGGGCACCCGTTGGTGATGGGAGAGAGCAGCCTTGCACATCGAGGGAAATACCAAGGTTAAATCACAAGAGATTACGTAAATTCAGCCACAACTGTGCCAATTTCAAGTCGAGTTATATAAAAGAGATTGAAGAGGAAGGACGACCGGAATAAGCTACGTCAGTCCATATGCAAAGGAATTTCCTTATTTAATTTAAAATAAAGTAGCCCAAATAATGTAAACTTTCTGCGATTGAAGGTTTCTCCGAAGGTTTGCACAATTTGTAAGTCCTAGCGTCTAAGTACCGAGATAGACCAAATTAAAATCTAAACCAGAATCTAATAAAAATGTAATGAAAGAACTGGAAGTAGCACTAAGTTTGACTGAGCGTTGGTGCCCCCTGCTTACTTATATCACTGCAAATACTATTAGGCTTGTGAAAGATAGAACTAGTTAGACAGATTTAAATATAGTCTCATTAAAAACCCAAACCTCATCCTTTTGGGTAATGTAATGCAGTCTGCTTCCATGTCCCTACATCCCACGAGACTAATTTAATGTTTCGGTTTTTGTCGTTGTTTGGAAACCCTAACTCAAAAATGAAAGTGCTCGTAAAAAGGAATGTTAAATATTTCATAGACTTCATGATAATTAACCACCGAGTTCAAAATATTACAAGAAAACCAATCTCTGTAAACATGTGCACGGCAATTATACACAGTTAATAATTTCCCCTTTTTCCGCCTGTAAAATTATTAATTACAACATGGAACTGGGCGGTATCCTCAAACTCCACGGTTCGCGCTAACTCCGGAGGGGAATATTAGCATGCAGTATCAAGCACAATACTTTCTATTAATTACAGGCGAGCAGAAAATCAGTGGGATCAGCAAGCAATAAAGCTGACTTAATCCACATTTGTGTTTTTGTATTAATATTAATGTGTTCATATAAAGCCCAGTTCTGATTAGTGAAACCCACAGGCCGTTAAAAGAGGCTGGTGGGATTTGCAAAAATGCTCAAAACATAAAAGTAATATTGGAAGTTTATTAACCGAAAATATACAAGAGTTAAACACAGGGGATTAAAGCAAATGTCTGTGTTTAGTTTGTAAGCCGCCCTCAGTGTTTTTGTGAGCGATTAGCATTTTATTTGGCTTCCGGACCGCACAGACACAATGGAACCAACCTTGAACTAATGCAGAGAAATATAGTAACATTCATTAAGTGGTCTCTGAAAGAACGCCCAGGTCCATTAGGTCTACTTTTATTTTTCTATCATCAGATTTAAAACTTACAAATACTGAAAAATATAAAAATCTGTTTTGTTTTGTAGGTCCTGTAGACATAAGCACGGTTATGTGTAGTAATGAGCTATTGGGGTGACAGTAGCTCTCACAGATGAATGCTGTTGTTGTGTCCCTGAGCAAGACACTTAACCCACCTTGGACCTATTGTCTGCGTAACACTGGTGTATGACTGTGTGTGAAGTGAAGTGTTTTGAGGGATGTTGAGGGAATGTGAAATAGGGCTCTATAAAAAACATTTACTATTGCTTGATGAACAGTTTTAGCAGTTACTTATCAAATCTGTGTAACTGCTGTCACCATATATTCATTTTAAAGGACCCATATTATGGTATTTTGTGACCTATGTTCTGATCACAAACATACCTGGAGTTGTTTAAAACACAAATCCTTATTTTTTTAATACACATATCCTACATTTTTAACACTCCGTTCCACCTTGATGTCATGTGATAATACAGGAAAAAGTCCACTGCGTTTTTAAACTTCATACACCTTCACTAGAATCATTTGCATCATTTCACTTTGGGATTTGTCTTTACTAAACAAAAGGAAACATTTTGCACAATATAATATATACCTTTTAAAATAAAATAAAAAAATGTTTGTCCAATGATTCGAAAGTTGGAAGTTGAGAATGCCGTTGTTGTGTCCCTGAGCAAGACACTTAACCCACCTTGGACCTATTGTCTGCGTAACACTGGTGTATGACTGTGTGAATCGGTGAATGGTTTTGGTGTAAAGTGTTTTGAGGGATGTTGAGGGAATGTGGAATAGGGCTTTATAAAAAACATTTACTATTGCACGATGAACAGTTTTAGCAGTTGTAGGTCAGAAAGTTGTGTGATTGTTGTTGGGCAAGACACTTCAGCTTTCAGTTATGTATCAAATCTGTGTAACTGCTGTCACCACATATTCATTTTAACAGACTCATATTGCGGTATTTTCTGATCTATGTTGTTTCCTCATCACATCTTGAGTTGTTTAAAACACAAATCCTTATTTTTTTAATACACATATCCTACATTTTTAACACTCCGTTCCACCTTGATGTCATGTGATAATACAGGAAAAAGTCCACTGCGCTTTTAAACTTCATGCACCTTCACTAGAATCATTTGCATCATTTCACTTTGGGATTTGTCTTTACTAAACAAAAGGAAACATTTTGCACAATATAATATATACCTTTTAAAATAAAATAAAAAAATGTTTGTCCAATGATTCGAAAGTTGGAAGTTGAGAATGCCGTTGTTGTGTCCCTGAGCAAGACACTTAACCCACCTTGGACCTATTGTCTGCGTAACACTGGTGTATGACTGTGTGAATCGGTGAATGGTTTTGGTGTAAAGTGTTTTGAGGGATGTTGAGGGAATGTGGAATAGGGCTTTATAAAAAACATTTACTATTGCACAATGAACAGTTTTAGCAGTTGTAGGTCAGAAAGTTGTGTGATTGTTGTTGGGCAAGACACTTCAGCTTTCAGTTATGTATCAAATCTGTGTAACTGCTGTCACCACATATTCATTTTAACAGACTCATATTGCGGTATTTTCTGATCTATGTTGTTTCCTCATCACATCTTGAGTTGTTTAAAACACAAATCCTTATTTTTTTAATACACATATCCTACATTTTTAACACTCCGTTCCACCTTGATGTCATGTGATAATACAGGAAAAAGTCCACTGCGCTTTTAAACTTCATGCACCTTCACTAGAATCAATTGCATAATTTCACTTTGGGATTTGTCTTTAATGTATAATTATCATAAAGTGTGCACAGTATAGCCATACTTTTATTAGCCTTCATAAAGCATAATGTAACGTACAAATCCCAAAGTGAAATTATGCAAAGGAAACATTTTGCACAATGTAATATATACCTTTTAAAATAAAATAAAAAAAGCAATAGCAATAGTTTCCTTCAAAATGAGCCCAACTACTTATCTGTGCAATTCTGAAAAGCATAAACCCAAACACAAATACAATATGTGTGTCTGCTGTAAAGGTAAATAAAATGATTCAGAGCCATCCTCATGTGTAAGCACACATCCTGACAGCTACAGTGGCTCTCCAAAAGCACAGTGCAGGGAGCTAATGTATCTGACCCCTGTTTCCCAGAGGAAGTACTACAGCCTGTTTGCAGATGAATGAATCAGCATGTTTGTAAAAGCTCCTCATTTGTCAAGCAGTTCTGTCCTGTTTTAATCCTCTACACACTGTATCCAAACTGCCCAAAACAATCAATACGAGCATTTAATATACTGTAATAAAGTTTGAATCTTTTCCAAGTTGGCTCACGTCTGCTCATTAAGCTTCAAAGAGAATAACTTTTCTGTATCTTCGCCTTTGCCCCTTGTGTATTTGGCACCGGATTGGGTGGAGGGCAGCTATTTTAATATTCCCACCACCTGGATTCATTCCTAAGATCTTGATAAAAAGGACGGGTGTTATTTGTACCATCTGCCTGCATAGTGGACAATGACTTCATAAGACCAAACTCTGCTCCTCTGCCATACTGCCATTTTTCAAGCCATGTTTTATCTCTATTCGGATCCTCTGTGTTTGCCTCATTTTCATACATATTACATTGAAGCTCCTATTCTTGCCCATAGCTGTCCTTGACTATAGAATGGGTCTTTTCTCTCTATGGGAAAGAGCATAATGATAGTATCTGCAGCCCTGTCGGCCTCAGGATCTGACTGAAATAACAGTATCTCTTCCACTGTTTGAAGCCTCATTGAAAGGTCACTGTGTTGTGTTCCTCATGTTTGGAAAATAATGTTAAAAAATAGCATGTTTATGATTTTACTGAAAGAGGAATCCAAGGCCAAACATCCATTCAAATATGCTATCATAGCTGACAGTTGACATGTATTCTAACTCCCTGCCTTCTGATCTATACATGTTCTCTGTGGTACAAGCAGTGGCTTTAAAAATGTAATCTTTCATAAAATGTTGTTTATCATTAAGCACTGCTACATTTCATATTTTAATTTGCCTTTTGAGAGCCAGACTTCCCTTGAGTCTTCACACATTCTTGACACACACAGAGGAGCCAGAGGAGGATGCAGACGATGTAATGTGTAGACTCGCTGAGCAGGAGCACTGTGCAGAGCTACATAGGGACACATTGGGACACAGGTGTATGTGCTACACATTCACATTAAAGCCTTTAGTCGTTCTTGTTTCTGAACTCTACAAACACAGATGGTGACACGGTCAGGCACTGCCCTCAACTTTGTGGGATCCAGAGGTTCTGACTTCTGTGCTCTGCTGTTCTGTCATCAGAGCCGTGAGTGATGAGGGTCACTGCCTGGGTTAAATGACCAGACGCAAAACCCTTCATCCCAGCACCAAGTTGCCCGGTAACAGTTGCCACGGCAAAGTGCAGCCGCTCAGTGTCCAAACTCTCCTTTAACATACACACAGCCTCTCACATTTGTGATACTGCAAAGATGAATGAGATAGTGCAGATAGGATGTGCACAGCTCCAGGTAAGTGCACACGCTCAGAGCCTCAGCGCTCAGAGCTTCAGAGCCTCCTCTCCTCACAGCGGTGAGGCTGGGGGCTGCTCAGCCATCAGTGAAATGGAGTGCTTCACAGAGCAGACTGAGCTGTATTCTCTGCTCTTTCCCACTGAGTCCCATTCACATTCAGGCGTGTGCCTCAGATCTGTGTCCTCGTGGGTGAGCAGCTCCGCTCGCTACCATTAAACCACCATCTCCATCTGAACATTAGAGCAGCTTCTCTGTTTATGGGCCTCTTCATATGAGCCTCTTTTACACTTTCTGAAGGGCAGCAATTCATGTTCACATGTGGAAATAACATGGACGTTCTTGCATGGCTTCCTCTCACAAGGTTCCACCGACCTGACCAAGCATATCCACCTGAATGGCCAAATCAGGATTTACTTAAAGGGCCGTAACTGATATTTTTTATAGTATTTGAGCAATATTTGTCTTCCCCCAGTATTGAATAAGCAATTGTTTGTTTTTTTCACCTTGACTCAAAAGTCTCCCCCATTTGTGTGTTTCATACATGTTGTACATTCATTTCTGGTGTTTTAATTGTGAATGAATCATATGCACTTTATTTCTTTGCTCTTTTTAGTAATTTCAATTAATGGGCTCTTGTAGAATGTGGAGTGATGAGGTCTGTGTTATTTCATAATACTGTAGACACTTGAATCTGATCACTAACATTTTGCTCCAGAAGGACTTGATGCAGTTTCTTTATGCATGAATATGTTGAAAAAACTTCCATTATGGACCATTTTGATTGTGTGGTTTTTCTTCTTTCTTTTCTTTTTTCTTTTTCTTTTTTTTTTTTGTGTGTGAATACCCTGTCCAAAGGTTATGGAACATTTTAAATAATGTTAATTAGAAGATCTAGATCACCTATAGACCTGTGACTTTTTGGGTGTGTTTGGCTCCTCGTGTGTCCAGCCTGTGCGCCGGCATCAGTATCAGTGTGGTCTGTAGCAGAGGGCAGTGTCAGCTCTAATCTGGGACAAAGCAGAGATGGAAAGGTCAATTCAGCAACACAACACGAGAGATACTCTGAGACAAACACACACATATAGAGATCCACTCACACAAACACACAGGATACATATAGGCACCGTGAAACACAAAAGAGAGGCTATATTTATGGGCAACATGGCTCACGTGAAAAGGTCAAGATCCTCACCGGGGATTCACAGCTGTATGGCACTGGCCAGCACGTCTGCACAACTACTACAGTATACGTGTGCGTCTGTGTGTGGGTTGGTATGAGAACCTGTCTGCCTTGTGGTGCCAAAAATCAGGCCACCAACATGTAAATCCTACAGTTTAAAGTTCATATATTGGTTAAAATAGGTTAAAGAGGCAGAATTATGCAAAATCAACCTGGGACTTTCTTGCACGTTATCATTTCCTCATCAAAAACATGCATGAAATAGTTGTATGTCATTATGGCACTATTCAAAGCCATCTTACATTTGGCAGTACAATACTGTCCAAAGCTCAAACCACATCTCTATGTAACCTATGCTTCCACATTGCCATTTTTTCACACATGCAAAAGCAGGAAATAAATGATACACTACAACTTCACAAACCTAATGCAATATGCAGTTGTTTTATCAGCAGGATGCACTCTTATTATGTCGAATAGCCATCTGAAGGGGGAGTAACTTGAAAATTTTGATATGCTGATTTCCACAAATACAGCGTTTTCAAAAGGTAATATGATAATCTAAGCATGTTAAGTGTTAAAAATTAATAGCCCTTAAAACTTAGCACCCTCCCTTTAAGGTCGGGTTAAGGTTAGGCGTGTAATAACGAGGATGAAGTTCAGGATCAGTCTCCAGGAAAGGAAGACAAGTCAACGCAATGTCCCCCAGAAGCATGGAAACCCCACATATGAGAGAGTGTACAAAAGAAGGGGATGTGCTACTCACAGGAGACTGAAAAGACATTGTTACGGTGCAGCAAGATTCCCGAGCAGAGTATAAAAAGGAATAGGAGCCAGGAGAGTTGAGTGCGAATTTCCTTAAAGTGCTCCATTTGGTGAATCATTATTTTCACTGGAGCCTGCAAAGAGCATTTCCTATACCCCGAGGAGCCCTAACATTCGCTCCCTCTCTCTTCCCTCAATAAATGTCAGGTGTTTGTTTTTTCATGTACGAATTAGACCTGCAGAAATGTGCCGTTACTGCAATATTAATCCAACAAGAGCGGGTTTAGACTCATGGTTTTGAATTGGGTGTTCGGGCTTAGAACCTTATTATTGGTTGGGGCTAGATTTTGTCATTGATAATTCCTGGTAGACCCAGTGGTAGACACTGAATTGACCCATTGAGCTTTAAGCGATATAATGTTACCACCTCAAAAACAGTTGTGGAGTTGTGTTGTGTGTAGTTTCATTCACATATGTTTGAGTAACCCTTTATTATCAGTCTGTCTTAGTCTGCTTTTACCTTTAGTTCAGTAGAGATGGGCAGTTCCAGGGCTGAAATGCTTGAAGTGATACTAGTGATGGTGTATGGAGTATACAAACACAGTGGATCACGTTCTGTTTTATCACATGGCATCGATGGGTGGAATAGAGTCTCTGAAAATAACATCTGTGTGTGAAACATGTGTGAATAAAAAAACAACACAACTCAAAAAAAAAACATTAGAGCAGAGATCAGAGAATAGCCTGACATCAGCCCTTTAGTCCTGGTTTGGTCTGTTACGGCCCAAGGCCTTCAGTTTGTATTTTTGTGTTTTGCTGCCATTTTGTTCCTGCTGCCTGAGTCCTGGTCCCTGATTGGTGGAGCATCTCTTCACCTGGCCCCGCCTCCAGCCTCCTCCCCCTGTTTAAGAAGATCACAGCTCCTGTTCAGGGCTGCTGGACTATGTCGCCAGTCACTTTGTGTTTGTACTAGTACGTGACTTTTGTGTGTTGAGACGGTTTTGGTTTAGTTCGTTCTGTTTTGTGCTTTTTGATTTGGTCACTCGATTCTGTTTGTGGGTTTGTGGTTTTCTTTGGGACATCCGTGGTTTAGTTTAGTATTTTTGTGTCCCTTAGTTAATCACTCGTTTGTGAACTCACGTGACCCGTTTTAGCACAAAACTTGTTTTATGTTAAACCTGTTGTGTTGTTTATTAACTTTGTTTAGTTTATGTACATATTTTACCATGTTTTGTTAAGTTAAACCTTTTACTCACCTGTTAATTAAACCTTACTTATTTATTCCATTTTGCACCTTGGTGTTTTTTGTTACTTCCCACACCCTTGCAGAGCTGAGTCGTAACATGGTCATAACTGAATTAAAATTTTGTATTGGTCTAGACGTGGCATAGTGCTTATTTAAAAGGAGAAAGGTTTGCAATAGGATGATTCAAAAGGCATGGCAGGAGGTAGCAAGCACTCTCACATCACAGCAAGAAGGTTCTGGGTGGGTGCATTTCCTCTGGGCACTCCAGTAGATACATTGGTTTAATGCCAAACTCTGTGGAGATGGGTAGATTAAGCTTATTTCACGTTGCCAGGATGGTTTTCTTAACAAGATGCATCAATGATTCAAATGCCCCACCAGTGAACTATTCTGATAAAACTGCATTATTAGTCTTGCATTTCTCCATCTTGGCCGTGGTCATGTCCACTCTGCAGGATGTGGCCACGCGTACAATCAGCTCGGTGCGATAAACAGCAACATGTAGAGAACAAGCCAGTCTGTCACTACACATAAACATCCACTGGGTCGCCAAGGCAGTCACCAGCACTGCTTTTGTGCTCTTAACACATACTACATATACACAGTCACACATCCTCCTACCCATTCAATTGTTCAGAAGGTTACTATCCTCTCCCTGCGTTTTACTTCGATCTGGGCAAAACAAACGCCTGCGCTCCCTCTGGATTTGGAGATAAGCAGATTGGTTTGTCCTTTGGTGAAGACAAAAGCAGCGCCGTCCACACAAAGCCTTGTAAAATGGCAGCACAGTGGTAGGGAAGAGACTGCTAAAGCCTAAAATCTAATGCCTGAAAATGTCACTTACCATCTCCACAGTAAAGACATGCAAATTCTCCACCCAGGTAATTTTTGTCATGGTTTTTCGCATCAGGATTCTCACAAGACCCGCCACCTGACTTCGTTTGTAGTCAGTCGGAATTCAACCCTAAGCTTTTCATTTAGAAGGACAGAAATTTAGCTCAAACATTTTCTGGTTTGAGCAGACGCCTTTTGCACTCCCCGTCTCTCTTCATCTCGGAGAACAATGAGAAGTCAGGCCGACTGCTTGCTTGTGTGGAGTGTTTTGAAATGCTAATCACAATTGATCTGGATGGGGAAATTAAAAAAAGAAGAAAAAAATGGGGTGATTGCTGTCGGAGAGCGCAGTGTGGGGCTGATTCACTGCAGCATAAATATTAATGGTGGCTGCCCGTCAGAGCTGGCAAAGTCACTGACAGTCCCATGATTACCCACTGAGCGCCGCACCAACCCACGTGTTGGGTGATTGGTTCAGACAAGCACCCCTGCCCCCATCCTGTCCCTGCACCCCCGCCCCCACAGACATACAAATAAAGCAGAGGGGCCCTAATTGAAAAGATAAACAGACACGGCGATGTGTGCAATGTCAGGGTTGATTAGGCCGGGCTTGTCGTACCTGGCTGCGATTTATTAGGATCTAATGGAAGATGTCTCTCTCACTATCAGGAGAAGTACAGGCCACAGCGAGGGCTCTGACACAAGGACACAGGAAGTAATATGCAAATCTGTTCATTTATTTGTCATTTCTGTCCAGGCCTGTAAGTGGTGGGGTCTTCTAGCCTCTATGGGTCTTAGGCAAGTTTACGCTTCAATGCATTCAGTACAATGAAGAGTCACCAACATGGTTTAAACCAGAGGCAAACTCTACCCAGGCACATAAGTGTCAGCAATAACTGAAAACAGAGGTGAACTGACCATACCTGCCAGTATTCAGTACAGTGTATTCTACGCCTCATCATACATAGTTAGAATATAGAATATAGAATATAAAATGATGATGGCCATTATGGCTTTTATCGAATCTCAGATTCATTCACCACATGATGGTTAATCAGAGGTCTTTCTTGCTGTGCTTGCTCTACCATTCTGTCATTCTTTAATTTTCAAGTGGCAGTGTTAGCATGGAACAATTTAATTATCTACTTTGCTGTACATTCCCACACCCAGAGGGGGTGGTTTCACTCTTCAGATGATAGGAAATGAGTCAAATGCAGTTAACAAATGTTGACATGACTACAGGCAGCAATTATTTCATATTTATATTCTTATCAATTATTATGTGCTATAATTAATTTATGTTTAACATTAACTTCAAGAAGTCTCTCTTATCTGGATAATTGGAAGCTATGGGTTGCATACTTAATAGAGGGCAAGTATTGCTTTCAACACTTGGATGTGTAAGTTAATCGCATTTGCATAGACCTATATAAGTTGGAAGTTCTAAGTGGAGCAGCCTCTGTCTTTTGCGTTGACCCCACGTACGAACAGGCCGTCCCCGATCCCCCCGGCTTATGAAGGCTGTCATTAGTGAGGCCGGGCACGTCTGTATTGATGCTATAGAGTTGGCAGTCAGCAGAAGACATCCACAGTACATCTTGGGCCATGCTGGAAATCAATGGTTCTCAGCCAAACTGATGTGAGGGCAGGAAAGATCCTGTTTATGACTTCATTATCGGATCGGGACAAATTATTCCGACAGGTGTACGCCGGTGTAATCCACTCCCTCCTCAGGTCACATGGGACTGTCCAACTCTGCATCTCCCCTGAGCATTAACTTAAAACTTTGCTCCAATTTTCCAGTGATCAACTTCTCCCTGATAAATGTCAAACTTTCTAAAATTCTTTTTGAAGTAGCAAAGTAGGCCAACAGCAGCTCAGTCAGTCGAGACATTCTCCCCCCTAACCTTAAAGTTACAGAGTTGCATACCGTCTACTCAAATGACATTGCACCATTGCTTTAAACATGTTTCTTTATATTGAAACTTGCTGCTGATGTCACCAACATTCCCTGCGGGTGTGATGCAAACTAGAGGCACTGCTCTGTCTGAAGCTTTGTTTCTCGAGTTAATTCTGAGCTTTACCGTAATACAATCTGATCGGAAAGAAAAAACTTGAAATTGAATTGAAATTACAGTGAGCTGATTTTGTACTGTTGATTAAGTCCCTTTCTTATAACATCTAACATCTATGCCTGTCTGTCCATGGGAGTGGATTTCTCCTTCACTGGTTCTCCCCTCAAGGTTTCTCGGTTTTTTCCCCACTGTTTTTTTTTTTGGAGTTTTTCTTTGCCGAAGAAGGAGGGTCTAAGGAGAGTTTTTCCTTGCCGAAGAAGGAGGGTCTAAGGACAGGAGATGCTGGGACAATTATCCATCTGCCTGCTTGTTGTTGGACATTCTGTATTTTTGAATTATTAACTAATGATTCATTATTATTATAATTATTTTCTTATTCTCCTCATTTTCTGACATCTTTGTTTGCTAATTTAACAATTTTGTGAATCCCGCCGAGATAACTGTTATGATTTTGGGCTATACAAAAATAAATTGAATTGAATTGAAATGAACACAAGCTGCCATTAGCCAAACATTTTTGAGACTTTTTTGGCAATATAATATGTGCATTAGACCTACATGCAGGAGACCTTCAGCGTGGTGTCACCGCACAGTATCAATTCTAGCTGAGCAAACCACTTCACCTTTAAAAAGATTCATTACTTTGCAGATAAAGTTGCTTGTGTTTATTTAAACCCTGTCATATTAAAATACATTATATTATGACAGGGCTAATTAAATGTGTGTTGCAGATAGTTGTAAACAAAGGGTAGATAGGGCTTGTTTTACAATGATGAGTGCTTTAAAAGTCACCTAACACCGTATAGAGTGCGATGTGTTCACCTTTTGGAATCAGCTGTCAGCCTGCTCGGTGCTAACAAGAAGAGGCATGGCTAATTGAATCCTAAACACTTTCCCTTTTCACTCATCCTTCTTTTCTATCGCCGCCACTTTGTCTGCTGCACTGAGGTTAAAACAAAAGCCCATAATCTATACGCTTCTTACTGTTTGTAACTTTACTCCCTAAAAAGAAAAAAAAAGTGGTAGTTTGTGACATACTGCAAAACAATCACCATGTAAAAAGGAGGTGGTACATTACATAGTGCACCTTATGTTTAATCAAATCTATGCTAATTTGAGATATTAATTTTGCATACTTGTAGGGTTCATCCTATATTTTCTGATCAAAGATTAAGAACAATTTGGATTTCATTACTCATTAGCATAAAGGCATTTTAAACCCTACCGTTTTGTATTGAAAGTGTGTTCTGTGAAAATAATGATAGATGACATGAAAAACATCAGCTGCTTTGATGCTTGTATGTGATGGTTGTAGATTTTTTTCTTTTTACGTCTGATGCCCTTACTGCTATCATTGACATAGACAATTATAGATGAGTAGTCTTGCCCAAGGGCACAACAGCAGCGATATGGTCTGAACCAATAACCATCTGCTTGAACATTTAACACTTTGCCCCCGGCTTACACCATTGTCACACACTGCATGGAAACAGGAATTATCAGCGTATTCATTAAACATTGCATATATTTTCTCCTTTAACTGTTAAATTAATGCTTTTTAATGCCAGACTTGAAAAAGCGCTATAATTGCTTGTTTATTCCTGCTTTTGTCTGTATCCCCCATCACCTCTATTTTTATCTCCAGTGGTCTCTTCTGCACAGGCCAGCTCTTAATTGCTGTTGCCTTCTTATTACAGTTTTAATGGCTGATGAAAATGTATGAGTGTAAATGTTACTTCTTAAGACCAAGGCTCTGAATCATTTGCGCTGTGTTTTCCTCATTTCACGTTCACCAAGACCCACTCGAATCCGCCGGGGTTACGATCTCAATCTTGGCACAGTTTGCTGCTATTTGTGAGGGCCCTTAAAGGTCAAAGCGCTTAGAGAAGTGAAATAATTTCCGATAAAACAAAGTACATTAATGAATAAAACAAGTGGGGTAATTGCGTGCGGGCTTGTTCAGAGTGAAAGTTAGAAGTCTTTGAGCACAGTGTTGCCCTTTGCCAAACGCGGGCCTTGCAGTAGCTGACAAATAAGTCCTAACCTCTATGAATATCAATCGCACACAAGGGGAGAGTTGAGATACAAAATAAAAACACTTTTTGGTGTAGTGGTCAAAGTGAAGTGGTTTAAAGCAGGCCAGGCTTTAATCACAAAGAAAAACTAAAATAAATTGTCCCCTGTGGCGCAGCTCTATAACGGCCATCTATTGTACTTACTGACAAATACTTTTTTCTGCTATTTGATGTTAATGTTCTCTGATTGGCTAAGGTCATTCATTACACTGTCACTCAATTCAACCGTAAATGTCTTGGTACATGGCATTTTCTATGGGCATGGATTTCAGTCCTGTCAAACCACTCCAACATGGAAGACTGACAAATGACTGAAGTGAGATGAATAGTTTATTGAATAGATAACGGTGGAGCTCAGAGCTGGCAGGTGGATGTGTCAGTGATGAAAGGAGAAAATCATTTGTGAAATTATTTATGTGTTTTAGTATCCATTTGTAACTGAGATAAGAGAAAAAATGTTGTCAAATGTTAACAAAATGACTCAAATTCATTATTGAAAGTGACCTAAACCGCTGACCAATTCGGATATTGATGTAGTGCCTATAGGAACTACACTTTTACACTTTAAAAATGGACATTATCTGTAAATTAATTCCTTATTATAACATGCTTTTGCTTGGTAGAGTGTTTGTCCACTGAAGGCTGGCAGTTCAAATCCCACTCTCAACATAAACATCATTTGTAGAGTGATCAGATCCACCCACCTACAGGTTGTGGGTTCAATTCTAGCTTCTACAGATCAATACCTTCATTGCTCCAGAGTCTCTGTACACTGGTGTGTGTGTGTGTGTGT
>KN519746.1:60254-73353 GCA_000787155.1 Scartelaos histophorus | reverse complement strand
AAAAACAAAACAAAAAAACACACATTAGGAAAACATGTGCAAAAAGCTCAAAACAAAACTAGATTAACAAAATTAATCTCTATAAATAAGTAATAATTTTGTATATTAAAGATGCACTATGTAAGTTTTCTGGTAAAGGGTCTTTCACTTGTTTGCTTCCATGATTTTGCTCCACAGTATGGGATTAATCTTATTTATCGCCATGGATACCAGCAGCCACTAAGCCAAGTTACACATCAGATCTGTGGAAATAGGTCAACATTATTAAGTCTTAAATATTTTTCAGTGAACTTGCATAAGAGACTAAGGCTGACTGGTTTTGGAAAATGATGTGATTATGTTTTTTCTGCTATTGTGTGTAGGATTCTGTTTGCAGTTCAAGTTTTAAACATGCCGATTATGATTTGGAGCATTTGAGAGATAACCCTTGGAAAAACCACCATGAAAAAAAGAAAAGTGAATAGTTTTAATGAGGAAAATAAAATACTTGAACTCCTGACCATGTTTGCTTAGTTCTTTGTATGTGCTGAAGTTCAAGGTTAGGCTGTAAATGTAAAAACTAATGACGTGGGCAGTGGTTCACACATTGTTTGAATCAACAGTGGCCACGCTGCTATAAATACAATTCAATCCATTTGGCATTGGAATCTGCTGACCCCAGAAACACCTACTTTAAAAATGATTATTAGCACATAACACACAAAGGAGGAGGAGATAAGAAAGTGTGCTGTGCTTTGTGTTTTGTTTTGTTGCTTATTTGTGCACATAAAGCCCACCCCCTTCCAGCCAATATCTACACAAAAATAAGTAAAATAAATAAAAACTTTATTAAACAGATACAAAGAAAAACTGTGCTAACGCCACAAGTATGGAAGATAATTTGTTTCATCAGATTTTGAATTTGAATTTATCACTTTGAATTTTTGTGACTCTGAAAACACATTTGAATTATTTTTATACTGAATTTTAATTGCTGAAATTTTACGTGTACATTTTCAAAGTGTTTCAAATTCAAAATTAAAATTTCACCTTCTGAATTTGAATTTATCACTTTGAATTTTTGTGACTCTGAAAACACATTTGAATTATTTTTATACTGAATTTTAATTGCTGAAATTTTACGTGTACATTTTCAAAGTGTTTCAAATTCAAAATTAAAATTTCACCTTCAGCATAGATATTTTCGACTCTTAAATTCAGCAGTAAAAATTCAGAGTGTAAAATTCACAGTTAAAAAATTCGCAGGAATGATCCAAGACGCCAAGGCAGAAGCAATCGATCCAAAGTGAACTGATCTAATTTAGTAACAAACAGGAAATGGTGCAGTGAAGCGATCTGATTGGTCAGAATTAGCCTCATCCAAATATCAAACCCTGCCCCCAGATGAGATCGACCAATAGGAAACACCCTCAGTCCTCCTCACTCACTCTGGATCGATTGCTTCTGCCTTGACATCTTGGATCTTTCCTGAAAATTTACACTTTGAATTTTAACTGTTGAATTTCAGGGCTTGGAAATACGCAGTGAATATCTAAAGGTGACATTTTTATTTTGAATTTGAAACATACTGAAAAAGTACACTTAAAATTTCAGCAACTACAATTCTGAATAAAAATTATTCAAACATCTTTTTTCATATTTCAAAAATATAATGTGAGAAATTCAGTGGTGTTTAAAATTCAAAATCTGATGGAACAAATTATCTTCCATACACAAGACAGAACAATTCTCCGTCCTCCTGTGGCCATAAAGAAATTAAATATGACAAATGATTAAGACTGGTCTTCATAAATAATATTATGACAATTACTGTAATAACACTTGATTGATTCGTTTAACATAATTACTAACGGGTTTTATCCACAAACCAATAACACAAATTGTCCTGAATTAAAGAGTTCTATTGACTTTACTGCCAAAAACCTCTCACACGGGCACTCACACACAAATCCTTATAAAGTAAAAGAGCAGTCCATAAATATATTGTTGAAAAGTCCTGTATTATGCAAAATTGCCCCTTGTGAGCTTTGAGTCATGTTAAAATGTTGTTACCCC
The DNA here is from genome assembly GCA_000787155.1 of Scartelaos histophorus. Classification (NCBI taxonomy): domain Eukaryota; kingdom Metazoa; phylum Chordata; class Actinopteri; order Gobiiformes; family Gobiidae; genus Scartelaos; species Scartelaos histophorus. Next base: position 71,298 of record KN519746.1, on the reverse strand, counting down.
AAAAAGACTTCAAAAACTTAGCTCAAAATGCTTTGTTCTACCTTGTGATGTCATGTAGTGTTAATATGCCTTTTGTTAAAATGCTTTGTTCTACCTTGTGATGTCATGTAGTGTTAATATTTGCCTTTTGTTCAGAAGAGATTGGCAATTTCAGGTCTGAAAATGATCCAGATGATTCTAAATAAGGCGAATGGAGCACTTCCTGTATTGCCATAACATGTGTTTGTGTTTGTGAGTTTTCATTTTGGAAGAAGAACTCTAAATATGCAGATTTTGTGTGTTAAACATGTGGGAATGAAACGAAACACACATGTTTTTGATGAGGAAATGACATTGTAAGATCAGAAAATAGCATAATATGGCCACTGTAAGTATTAACAGCGTAAAGGTTGAGTATAGGACTTTTTAATTGTCTATCTCACTGCATCCAGCACATTCTCTTGGTGTTATTGTAAACACTCCTCATTCCTATTACAATACACTGCAGCTGCATCAACAGTCAATCCTGATGCTCATTTATCATTATCAGTGTTTCCAGAGAACACACTAGAGCCACAGAAGCCAAGCACCATCAACACAAGTTTATATTGTGTGTTTCCAGGTCTGGGGAGGGACATCTTGTTTTCTAAAAACTATAGACTAACATTATTAAGTCTTACATATTTTTCACAAAACTTGCACAACTAAAATATACAATAGGCTAGAGCTGAATGGTTTTGGAAAATAATGTTATGATTTTTTTTACTGTTGTTAGTAGGATTCTGTTCAAAGTTCATATTTTAAACATTATAATTTGGAGGATTATCATTGTAGAGACTGAAATCTGAACTGCTAAACTAATCCTAATTATTTTTTGAGATTTAAACTACAGGGTTAACAGATTTTCTAATAAGATATGTATTATATGCAGAGGAAATGATGTTGCTTAAAGGGCCCATATTACACTTTTTTCGGATATTTTTGATAATGTTGTTTTCTCATCAAAAACATGAAGGCTTCAAGTTGTGTTTTGTTTCATTCACACATGTTTAACACACAAACTCTGCATATTTAGGCTGAGTTCTTAAATGAAAAACACTTTTTTCCAATTTGTGTTGTCATGTGGTAATACATGAAGTGCTCCACTGTGTTTTTAAACTCTATAAACCTTCACTAGAATCATTTGGGTGATTTCAGCCCCATCACTACTGAGAAAAAGCTAAAAGCTAAAATGGAGCTGTTAACTTATAAACTACAGTTTCATGACATCACAAGGTGGAACAAAGCATTTTGAGCTTCTGGGACTGTTACGGCCCCAGGCCTTCAGTTTGTATTTTTGTGTGTTTTGCTGCCATTTTGTTCCTGCTGCCTGAGCCCTGGTCCCTGATTGGTGGAGCACCTCTGCACCTGGCCCCGCCTCCAGCCTCCTCCCCCTATTTAAGATGATCGCCAGCACCTGTTCGGGGCTGCTGGCCTTGGTGGCCAGTATGCCATCGTGTCTCATTTGTTTCTGTCACTTTGTGTTGTACTAGTACGTGACTTGGTTTCGTTAATTCAGTTTTGTGCCTTTTGATTTGGTCACTCGATTCTGTTTGTGGGTTTGTGGTTTTCTTTCGGACATTTGTGGTTTTGGTTACTTCTTACGTCCCTTAGTTTAATCACTCGTTTTGGGAACCCACGTGACCCGTTTTAGCACAAAGCTTGTTTTATGTTAAATCTGTTATGTTGTTCCTTACCTTGGTTTAGTTATGTACATATGTTACCATGTTTTGTTAAATTAAACCTTTTACACACCTGTTAATTAAACCTTACTTATTTATTCCATTTTCCATCTTGGTGTTTTTTGTTACTTCCCTCACCCTAGCCGAGCTGGGTCGTAACAGGGACGTAGACAGACTCGTGGTGTGTGCACAGAAACAAATGATGAGGCAGCTGGATGGAGTTTGCCAGTTTTACTTTTAGTTCTGCTCTGGACTCTCATAGGCTGCAGATACAGACATTGCACCGCTGTTCTCACTTATCACCATGTACCTATGCACATGATGATGCCTTCACTGACAGTCTGTGGGTTCTTAATGATATAAACATTACCAGACTAGCAATAAAGGGTTACTCAAATGTGTGAATGAAAGGAAACACAACTCCAGGTATATTTTTGACCAGGTCACTACTATAACATGACTTAAACCTCATAAAAGTCCATTGAGAAATATAGGGTTTTTAAATAATTGCATTCTTTGGTAATTATGATTTCAGTTTGATTATATCTTGCACACTGACTTTGAAACCTCTGTTCTCATGGACAAAATGATTGAGGGATTAAGAATTGACTAAAATACACATTCCACTCAAACTGGCATTTCCTGTCATTAATAAAATAAATACATACAAATGATGTCTTCAGCTATTTTCTGCAATGAGACAGACAATCACACTGCATTTATTGAAGTGAAGGATTACATTATCATTGTAGCTTAACGGTGAACTTGATGATAGAGCAAATTCCCTCTGATTTCCTCTTTAAAAAACACATTGCATATAATTCTGTGTGTTTAGCCATGTTATCTACTGTCTGTCTCCTAACATTACCTTCTGTGACCAGTAGATTTGTGCATACATTGACAGGCTAAATGAAAAGCCTCGTGTGTGTGCTGGTTTGTCTGTAATGTATTCGGCGGCACACCTCAGTATTTACCGAGCTCACCAAGTCTGGCATTTCCTTAAAGGTGAACGCACCTGCAAATGTCCCCAGAGGATGACCAACTGGACCAATCTAATACTAACAAGGCAGAATAAAGAGCTGATCGACACAACTGAAGAATCAGAACTATTAGGAAGGGCACAGAGATCCACAGTGTAATAGTCTGGTTTTCCTGATCCAGACTCAGCATAAGATAAACCATAGATCACAGACCATATACAGTAAAGAAGTGGATTTGGGGCATTCAGCTCCAGTCAAATGAAGCGCATGACTCTAGCAGGATCATTAATACGAACATTTTAAAACCAAAATGATGGGACTCTCTGCAGAAGTCACAGAGGTAAATTACTAAGGTAAACATGCTTTTTATTGTCTTCTCCAAGTCTCTGGAATGAGCTCCCAATGACCATTCGTTTTTTCAAAATCTTTCTGTTTTTTTTTTCTTCTTTTTTTCTCGTATGTATGTATGTATGTATGTACGTACGTACGTACGTACGTACGTACGTACGTACGTACGTACGTACGTACGTACGTACGTACGTACGTACGTACGTACGTACGTACGTACGTACGTACGTACGTACGTACGTACGTACGTACGTATGTATGTATGTATGTATGTATGTGATTGGGACAGTTATAATCTTCTTTAGGGTTGTAATATCCAAATCTCACAGTACAATCTTATCTATGCATCTCATGGTATGATATTTACTGTGATATTTTGGAGAGGCTAATAGAATTGGAGATATGATACTTTTTGTTTTTAAACACCTTGACAAGACTTGCAAATCATTACAGTCATAATAAGAATTAAAGAATTAAAGTAAAAAACACTTTTCCTCATATTATCTGCACTGAAATGCATCATGATATGTTTAGTTCCCTATGTCTTTTAGCTTTTGCTACTATAAAATGCAATTAAACAAAGGAAATTGTAATTCGATATATTGTGACAATTCACGATATTATTGAGACCTTTGACGATACAATATGACGATATTTCAGTTATTGTTACATCATTATCTTCTGTAGCTGTTTTGAATTAGTGTACAAGACTTTGTTGTGTGTGTAAATAAAGTTGGATTGGATTCTGGCAATGGTCAATTTTACAATTAATAATTCTGTAATCTTCAATCTAGAAATTTGATACAAACAATGGGTCACAAAGCTGAGGAAAGTGAAATAACTGAACAATAATGAAAAAAAAGAGAGACTGAGAGAAAGAGGGTCACATCCTCTGTTTACACTGATATGATCCCAAATATGAGTGGCACATTCATACCTGCCTCTATGTGTAGATGATGACAATTCACTTTAGACTGATTTCCCCAGTGAGAGCTTGTTAAAACGTTTTTGATCATAGTTACCACTCAGGTGTTAATGAAATAAGTGGTAAAAGGCTCATTTTTAGAGGTTTTAATTTGGACGTGCTGTATTATTTAGCACCTTCTTTTCTTCTGTTTTTTGTTCTCACAGCTGTTAATAAGATTCCACACTGAGCCACATGTTGCCTGTGCTGACAGTTAGCGAGCAGCTCTAGCATGAACATTGAGTGGTTAGAGCATCACGGGCCAATGGCTACTACCTCAGTCGGAGAGAACATGGGCTTAGGTAAGGACTTATGCAATACTAATCGATGGAAGAGTGATAACGTACAGCAGAAGCCACTTACCCAGTCTGGAGTTTGTGTTCGGTCTGCATGATGTGTCCGTCAGGGGAGCTCTGCCTCTGCACCAGACACCCACAAGATTTAGCAGAGCCACACTCCGCCGGGTTTGGGCTCAGGGTCATGAGTCTGACAAAAATGGACAAAAAACTATTATTTTTAACGAAAGTCTCTCAAATTAACAATGGAAAAATCTAAATATAGTGCTCAAAAGAACATTGTGTTGCTAACTAGAAATCTCAGCAAGGCTTTGTCTCAGGGGCACCACTGTTTACAGCCAGTGTTGGGGCCCCACATGACACAAACTTTAAACATATTTTTCATAAATGTGTATGTTATTCACTTGAAAATGCTAAATGTAAATAAATATAGTTGGATGCTGTTTGAATTGATACACATTTTGAATTGAGACATTTAAATACGCCTACATATACTGTATATAATTGGATGCTGTTAAGTTATCCAGAATTTTTAATTGAGACATTTGAATATTTGAGGAACATTTTGAATTAAGGCATTTGGTTATGCTGCATGTATAAAAATAGTTGAATGCAGTTATCTTATGTTATTTAGACTTATTTGCTGAGCTGATGCATGTGTGTGCGTGCATGTGTGTGTGTGTTATTATTATTTATGATTTTTAATGCACAGAAGGCTGGTGATAAAGTACAAAGGTAGAGTCACTATCGCTAATCTGCAGCTTCATCTCAGACCAAGCGCTATTTCAAATTATTTTGCCTTTTTACTTTCAAAGAAGGTCTCAAACTGGATTCAGATGACAAATTCTATGGATAATGGGGATGAGATGCCGCAGCTTTACAACTCCATTATCTTCACTATTTCTTGAGTTTGTTTGTCTTCCTCTCTGTCCGTCACTCTGTTTTATTGGCTGTTGCGTTGCTGATGTTTGGTGGTTATGATCTGGTAGAGCAGCTCAGAGTCACACTGACACACACACAAGGAGCAGCAGCTTCAAAATCATATATGAAGACAAAAAGTCAGGTCACACTGAGCAGAAGCAAATCACAGCCAAGCTCATGCAAACTCTTCTGTATATTGTGAATGGTAATATACAATGGAAAAAAATCTTCATGTTGTAACTATAAATAATTGTAACACTAATATTTGATATGATGACATCCACTTCAGTCAGCTGAACTAAAACATGACCTAGATTTGACCCACCACGTTGACATTGACTTGTGTAATACACACATGTAGTATATGATATAAGGTTCATTTAGAGACGCTGCACACTTACACTGCGCTCCCTCTAAACCCTCCTCAGATTGCTGAAAGGAGAGCACTGCTGACTTTGGCACAGCACAAAACTGGAGCGTCCCACAGACCCATTAACAGACAGAAACATGACCTAGTCTGGGAAAAATAATGCTTACATTTTAAGTCAGGAATGCAACGCTTACTCAATTTTAGCTCAACAAGGAGGAAAGTATGAAAGAGCTCCAGAGGATTATTCAATGTCTCAGTCATTTGAGATAACGGCCTGTAATTAACTGTATTTAGAGAGTCTCTGAATAAACAACTTCATAAGGCTCTTCAGTGGAGGACAAGCACTTTCAGGGCTATGAAAAACAGACAGAACCAGTGATCAAACTGTGTCATTATGCTCCAGGAAACTTTTATAATTATATGATACAGCTACAAAACTATGGAAACTTCCCTAAAACTTTGTTTTAGTTCTTGTCATTACCCTGGCCATTGTAACAAAAATGAATTTTGTGGTTTAATGAAAAGAGAATTGACTCCTTCTTAAGATCCACTTGTCTCAGTCTGGGCTCTGCACATCGTCCACTAAACATTATGTCAAAGCCAAAACACTGTTTATTTATTTTAGTTTTTGTGTGTGTGTGTGTGTGTGTGTGTTGTGTATTTGTTTATTATTATTTTCAATCAAAAACATGACATAAAGTGACATATCTGGGTTGTGTCCATGTTTGGGGAAAGAGACAGTTTCTGTTTTAGTCATTATGTCCCGTCTGCTCTTCGGCTTTAAGTGGTTTTACAACTCACACTATTTACTTTAATTGTAGGAGTGTGCCTTTTGTTTTTGGCCCTACCCATAAAATGCAGCTTGACCATAGACCCATGAAGTATTCAAAGACTGTAGTAAAATACAGCACTTCAAGTAGACATAAAGTTGCCTTGTTTTTAAGTCCTGAAGTAGACGTGGAGATGCTCATATAGGCCATGTCTATGAAGCAGGTCCTGGGATATTGGAATGTCAGTCAGTTTTGGAGGAGGATCAGATTTCCTATTATTGATCTTAGTGCTCCTGGGCTGCCCTTAAGCCGAGCAGTAAATGAGCAGCAGGATGAGGCGAAACAGGCCGAGGTGCTGCAGGGCCCCCTGCAGGCAGACAAGAGAGCAGCACCACAATTACAAACAGCTCAAGACGTGAGATTCATGTTATGAGTCCAGCTTTATAACAATAAGAGAAACAGTGCGTCTAACATGTTTTGGGTAATACATTATAACAACACTTACATTAGCCTTAATAAAGAATGAACAAAGATTTATGTATAATGAACAAAATGATAATTAATTAACTCCCAAACCTAAACCCTTTATTATTTTCTTACTAAGCATGAAACTATTTGTTCATAAAGTCTTAATGCTTTATTAAGTCTAATTAAGGGGTAGTTATTAAAAAAGTGGGACTGTGTTTTGTTTTAGATTTGTTATGTGTTATGTGTAAACGGTGATGCTCTGACCACTCTGTGTTCTTCGTGCTTTGACAGCGCCTCCATTCACATTGTATTGACCCTTTTTCCAGAGTGCGTTGGACAAGCACCAAACCCTGTAGTGGAGGGTGTCAGGAGCAATGTGGAGCTGCCCTGAGCTGGAGACATCTGTCAGATACAAGTGTGATCTGTCCTATTATGACACTGTGGAACACTGGTTACATGAGCACCCCAAATCTCATTATTATCAGATATTTGGAGTTGTAAGACTATTTAAATGACATGTAAACAGCAAAATCATCAAATTTCTCTGTGATCACAATCCCTCTGATTACTCACATCTGATTATGTGGTTTACATTCCATTTAAATAATCTTAAGGGTTGTTAAATCTGATTATTCTCAGCTCATTTTCCAACATCTCACCATCTCAACGCTCAAACAGTGAGAGATGCAGGATTACATTTATACCAAGCACCATACCACTATACCACAACTGTAACTATAACATATAACCTTATGTCCTGTCAGTCGTCATATCATCTTTGCACTGTTCCGCCTTACCCTCCTCTTGCATATTATAATAGCAGAGATATATTGTATAACCATATTTTTCTGTTTTGCTTGCACATACACATTTCTTTAATCATGCCTTATTTGACACCACTCTCTTGCTGCTATTTTTGCAACTTATTTTGATTGTATTATTAACAATTATATTTTTACTCTTTGTTATTATAGTATATTGTGATGTGTAAGTGACTGTGCCCTAATTATTTCCCTTGTGGTTCAATAAAGTTTGCCTAAGTCTCAATCTAAGCATGTGAATACAACTGCTTCTTATCTTTTCATTCCTACTTTTCACTCACCCAAACCTCACTTTACCTCACCTGAACCCTTGCAGCGCACTGTTCCAGGCCAACCTTGGATAAACTACCTAAACACTGTTATTTAACGCAATAAAGAAAAGAGGAATGAGCTTGGTAAATGCTTGTAAAACAGTGTGATGGCGATTTGCACACCGATACCCTTTGTGGAGCAGTGGGATATTTAAGCTGCCTTGTAGGGCTTATCATAACACTGTTACTTAGGGTGATGAATGGGCTCCTGTTGGCATTCAGCAGCTGTGCGTCACCTTGAACTCACTTTGCATTTGTACCGGCCGTCACCTGCTCTGTGCTCTCGGCATAATCTGCTTATCACTATTTATCACTCAAGTTGAATAGCACCAAGCATAAAATCACACTCAAATCTCTCCTCTTCCCATTATAACTATTTGTTTAGATCATTTTCTACATTATTGTGTTATTCAGTATCCACAATCACTAAAACTTGTGTTTAATTTATTTCCTAACACATGCTTATACTTACATAAAGATATTAGGCTTGATATGGCCATTTACTCAACATGTACTGTACTCATGTACTTTCTACCAGAGCTCAAATGAGTCACATAGGACTGGCTTTACTACGTGCAACATCTGTAAAAATAATGAATACTTTTTTTAAAGGTATAATGTCTAATGTTACACATAAAAACAAATTTCACAAAAAATCCTGTTGCCACCTCACCTTGAATATTTACAAATACAATAGTGATCTGTCACCTGTCTAGTGCTGTAGTCAAATAAAGAAAGCCTTGATCAAACAACTGGCAGACTATAAAGGGGTCAAGTATATTTCTGACCCAAACTGCATTCATAGGACTACAGCTGCATGGACGTTTATGCAAAAACATCAATTTATGCAGAAAAAAGTACTAAGAAATGTGTGAATCATGAGTTTAATTTGCCTTATGACACAAAAAGAACCAAAAAACACCAAACCTTCAGCTAGCCCAGTCACTCACTCACTAACTTCTCCATTCTGCTGTTCTCCCATATAAATCCTTATAATCGAAAGCAACGGAAATGGTTAGTCAACTAATACAAAATTCGGTCGACTAGGACAACATTGACCAATTAATCAACTAAGCAACTAAAGATCTTTAGCCCTACACCTGACTGTGGTTATAATGTCGGCTACTTTGATGCAAGTGTTTCGCATTTACATATACAACTTTTTTTAAACATGTGGCCTTGAAGGCATGGCCAGTGTTGCTCCTTCACAGATTCTTTGGGCTATGCTTAATTCAGCTGGGGCGCAATAAGAGGAAGGCAGGTTTAAAGCACAGAGAAAAGGAGTTTACCTGTGTGGACCAGATCACTGAAACAACTGCTCTCTTGTAGAAAAAAACTACCATGGTTTCTTAATGAATTAGGATGGACTTATATAAGGGAGAGAAAGAGAGAGAAAAGGGAAGGGTGCACTATGATGGGACATATTTATACTGTTCAAATGCAGGAACAGTATCAGTAATGCAGTAATGCCTGTGGGGCCATATTATTTAAATAACAGACTTGGAGCATTAGCCCTTAACTCCTAACTGAGTAGTTGTGTTCAATACACTCCAGACACATATGAGAGGCAGTGATCAATAGCAGTCTGAGAGACAGACATGCAGATTATCAGACTGATGCATGATTATTGTTAAAGTAACAGGTGCACATCATGTGTTATACATGGGAGATACTAAACAGCATGTGTCTGCTTTCTATGTGCCGCTGACAGCTGGACTGCAGGTGTGGAAAACCATTTACATTTTTCTGGGTCTTACTTCATTTCAACACATCCTTGCTGAATGCACAGACAAAAGAGTAAAACCTGCACTTGTGTTTCCCTTCAGATTTGATTGCAGTGTGTTTATTTTGTGGTAGCATTTATCTGTTAGCAGATGTCAGTGTAAAACACGCCTGCTCCTTAAAGATGAGTGACAGACTGCTACATGTTCCTTTAATCATGAATTTAACTGCACAGGTCCTTCCCCCTTACACCTGAAGCATGTCCTGTAGCCAGAGTGAAATGCATTAGCTCACCCCTAAAGCCTGGTTTAGCCTCTTTGTTTCCCAGCAGGAGTTTTTTAAGCCATAATAAAAGTAGAGCTGCAGAATTTCTGTGTAAAACATGAAATGGGGGCATGAAGGGCAGTCCCAGTGGCACAGAGGGACTCAGTGGTGACCAAGTGTTAAATGAGGCCTCCTTCCCATATCTGCTCTTGCAAAAAGCTTTTAGAGATAGCAGCTCCCTGACCAGGAACAAAACTGCATTTGATTAGAAATGCCACATATTCACTGGATGCACATGGATGGGAAGAGATATGACAGAAATGTGACTGTTAAGTTTAAAAACTGCAAAGTGAAATAATGAATACTTTTATTTAATAGACAGTAATTCTCAGATTATGGGTTGTGAAACACTGAGCTGGGGTCGCAAGACGCTTTCAAGATGTAATACATGACAGTATACTGTATTTAGTTTCCCATAATACTACTTTTAGATCTTTTAGATCAAGATTAAATCTTGTATTTTTATATATATATAAAAATATAGAATGAGCAGATGTGCACACACTTAATGTCCACATCACAGTGTCATGTGGCAGTGAATTAGAGAGGTACTCATCTGCTTCCCTCTAATGATTAACTGCCCCTGTTATTATCAAAGCCACACTCGTCTTTAGGAGGGAGGGGAAAGGAAGTCCTCCCATAATAAAAACAGAGACAGTGGCGAAAGAAAAGTTTAAGAAAACACCAGTTCTATGAGGTCTAATAGCAGGGCTACAGCAGAGTCAGGGGCAACATGGAGCTTTTTCTGTGTCTGAAACATATGATGAGGGCTGGGCACATCTGCTGTGGTTGGTGTGAACACTGGAGCGAGTTTGCACATGTGTGCAGTCCCTGTGCTGTGGGGGGCGGGCCTAATAACAGTCTCACACTGCCAAGCTGCAGCCGCCGAGGCCTCGCTCAAGTTGCATCCACTCCATCACATCGGTGTGCGGTTGCCCGGCAACCAGGGTCCAGTGTTCCTGAACAGCAGTGTTTCCTCCCAACGATCCAGCAGCAAGAGGGGCGGGGGTGGGACCAAGAGGAAAGGGAAGAGGTAAGGAGAGAGGGAG
>KN519746.1:40661-60165 GCA_000787155.1 Scartelaos histophorus | reverse complement strand
AGAGGGAGGGGGAGAGAGGGGCAGATGTGAGGGGAGAGAGGGAAGAGGAGAGGAAAAGGTAAGAAAGAGAGGGGAGGAGGGAATTGACTAAAAGTTAATTTATTACTTAAACAACTGGCAATAAGATAGCTTTATAGTATTTATAGTAGGATACCTTTCCATACAAACCTAAAGCATCACAGCAAAACAGCTGCTCTGGTTTAGGTGGGATGACTACAGAAGCCCAATACTCCCCCTACTGACAGAGAGCAATAAAGGCTAATAAAGGCCCATCTCTACATAAACAACAAAGATTTTACTTGCTATATGTGATACTCTGACATTCATAGAGAGGGAAAGTGTTAAAGACATGAGGTCAGTGTAAAAGGGGGAAATTTCACCTCTAATCTATTGAAAAATATAATATGGAAATCATTTAAAAGAAAAGATGGATATAGTGCTACAAACACAATACAAATGCAATATATAATCCCAAAAAGAGGACCTGCACTAATGGGACAATGATAAAGTATTGTCATAAGAATGGTTTAAGTCCAAAGTCCAAGAAAGGCAGTTCTTTTTGTGTTACTGGGGGCAAGTCTCACTCTGAGAGAGCAGGTGCGAATGGACTTAAGATTGGGAACTTCTCTGGCCTTTAGGATAATTAAATATAAGAAAGAAGCAAAAGTGTGAATAAGCCATCAGTGCTGAGATGCTGCTGCCACAGTCTCCCACATGTCACCTTCTCCGGACAAAGTTTTTGGTCACAAGTTAAATGAAGTACACAATGTACTAATAAAACTACTAAACTCCAGTACCTAAAAGTCAAGCCAGATATGCTTTTCCAGACTGCAGTAATAGTTAGCACTGGCAAACTTAGTGTAGAGTTTATATGTCCTCCTTTTACAGCAAATATCCACAGTTTTGTTCTCTGCCCATCTGAACTGGTCACTGCTCAGGAAAGACACTGATTAAGAGCCAAAGAAAGGATGAATTTTCTTAACCATTTTGTTCTCATCAGTCCACATTAATCCCTACTTGGTGTAAGCACCAGCGCTGGTGTGAACAAACAAACAGTATGCACTTGACAGTTCAATAATATGATAATATATGGTCTAGAGATCAGATCATCATCAGATGTTGGTGCTGCTTGTAAACATGGTGTAGCAGCCATAGCTGAATGAACATTCATGCAGATGGATGTGCCGTTCCATGTATTTATTTGCTGTGCACATAGTCACTGTAAGAGCTTAAAACATGCACCGTGAATTAATTTACGCCCAAGACAATATAATTATCAGTCATATAAAACATACAACTAACAAATACCTTTTTCCCCTTCAAGCTAGGTGCTGTTCCATGAGCTTTCTGGTCCATCTGCCTTCCCACCCCCAACATGACACTTTTAAATCTCACCAAGAAGAAAACAAGAAGTGACACCAGCACTGCACAGGCAAACCCCTCCCCATTCAAAATAAACCAATCTCTACACTCCCCACCAACCACCAGTCTATCAATAAGTGATTACAATTAATAGACTATTTCATATGACAGTAATTTTGATGGTGATTTCTAAGTGAAATGGTGAGAGGGATAAGGCAGTTTAGTCTTTTCCTTCTACAAGCACAACCAGCTTCTGGACAAGCCCCTCCACCTCAGACATCCTCACATGCCGCTCCCCAACACTGGTGTATCTACGGTCCCCAAGCATCAGCCTTACTTTCCTCACAAAACCATTCTTGTTTGACATAGTCTCCAGAACCTACCCAACTTCCACTCACTACGAGGAACATCTTCATCCTTCATGATAACTATATCCCTGAGCTGGAGGTTGTGTTGAGCCTTATGCCAGTGTTTGCCATAGGGATATAGAGGCCAGCAGATGGTCTGGCCCTTGTGGATGGCATAATGTGGTGCCTGCTCAAAGGACGACTACTGACAACTGCCATCGCTTCATAGAAGAAGGTTTTCTTAGCAAGTCTCATAAACCATTTGAAAGATCCATGGTGACATGGAGGATATTTCTCACTATTTTGATGTGTCCTACACCACTGGCATGATTTGCTTGAGAAGCACTGAAGATAAAATGGCACTGCTTGTCTTCCAAATAGACTCTCTCTTTGTCAAGCTCCTTTAGGGTTTGTGTAAATTAATTTTTGGTCCTTCAAAATTGGTACCCTGATCACACCTGATTTGCCCGACTATGCCCCTGATGTCAGTGATGTAACATCATCTATTTCTAAATGCATTCATTACAAGGTCCTCCAGCATTTCTATATGTATATATGTATGTCTATATGTGTAGCCTGAGAGCTGGGGCAGGTGAAGAGAAGACCATATCTGTATTTTTCCTTTCGTCCTTGTTTTGTGATGAATGGACTAAAACAAACTATACCAGCATCAGATAAAATGAGGTGAAGGATCTACCTGCTCTGGGGGAAGACTGGCCACTGTCTGACCTTCTGTGGAACCTAACCCTAACCCTAACCCTCCGCTGGTGCATTCAGGTAACATATGTATAAATGCAAAAGGTGACTTCATGACCAATTCCAGGAATCCAGTATCCACTACCTCTGATGACATTCCCCTTTCCTTGATGTTCAACTCTTCGAAGATTATTATGGGATGCTTAACAGAATTTTGGAGATGGGAGTTACTGAGCCTTTACTGTAGGTGCAGAATACCTTCATCTAAAACAGGGTCTAGAGTGTAAAGTTTGCTTTGTGTGGATAGAAGTTTTCCAATTCTCAACCATTTTAACTCCTCTTCAAGTGTGTCCTTATTACCCTTAACACAGCATAACACTTGTGTAATAGCTCAGACCACAGCCAATCGATAAGCTGACTGCTGGAAGCTCCTCCAGTGTGGAGCAATGTAGCCTCAGACCTCAGGGTCTCCAGCCGAGATTTCAGGAATACTTTTGCTTTGCATCACAAGTTCCCTTTCACACAAGAACTTAGGTCCAGAAAGCCAATTTTTGGACAAGAGTTCTTGGAGGTGTGTTTGGCTGTTCCCATATACTGTAAGTCCAGTGAAATGAAAGAGGGTGCAGTCTTTCACTAATAGTTTAACTGGAATTCTACCGGTGTTTTTAGCACATAGTTCCATAACACAGAAATTAGGGGATTGCACGCTCACAATGTACGTGGACCAAGTTTGTAAGTCCCGTCTCTCAGTTTCCTTAACCTGAGTCGCCGTTGTCGGCAAGGGCTCTGAGCACCACTTCCATCCCGGTTCAATGCTCCCGCCTGTCCAACTCCGCTCCGCCAGGGCACATGAGCAAACACTTGTCACCTGTCACACAACCTCGCCCACTGTGCATCAAGCCGTACGGAAAAACTTTTACTATAGGAGCTTTGGCTGAATAAACATGTGTTGGTCTAGTGGCATCCCCTGCACATTTTAATAAACACATTTTCCATGTGTTTATTTGCGAGCTAGAAACATATATCGAGAATGAATTTACATCCAAGACAATATAATTATGAATCATATAACACATATAACGTACAACAAACAAATACCTTTTCCCCTTCAAGCTTATTCCATGAGCCTTCTGGTCCATCTGCCTTCCCGCCCCTGCCATGACACTTTTAAATCCCACCAGGAAGAAAACATGAACGCCAGCCCTGCAACAGCCACTTCTCCCAAAATAAATCAGTCTTTACACATGGACAGTGACATAATTTTAGAGATTTGAAAACAATTCTGTGCACTACAGGAAACACACTTTTTGCACTGTGATTACTTGTTCACATACTATGCCCATTCAAAGTAACAAAGTGAGGCTGCACCGACTCTCACAGCCCAACTAAAAGTATAACTGTGGCTTGAAAAAAATAATTCCACAGGTGGCTCTGACAGGAACAATCACAAGTGTTCTCTTTGAAGGATTATGTGGAAAAAGTGTCCAAGGCATCGCGCTTGTGTTTTAAGGATTGCATCACTATGAAACCACCAGCTGTCAGGAGTATGGCTGTCACAAAACTAGCTTCTCATTGCAACAATTATCGTTATTGAACAAAAGTCACATATTAGGCAACTTAAATCATATCACAAATATTTGGCTCACAATTATTTTTAAACTTTTATAATGCAAAAATGAACATATAGTGAAAATATAGACCTAATATTATTATGTGTTATGTATTACTGTAGGTTTTTTTTTTTTTGTTTTTTTTTTTCATAATCAGTACTGAGCGTTTTTTCTGGTACCAAAATCAAAGTTGTTCTAATGCAGCAAATTAAAAAGAGCAGTTGTTTCCCCATGAATACTATGATAATTGAGTGGGTTACACAAAAGTCCACAGAAAATCAATTTGTTAAAGTTGCAGTGTAAGAGAACCCACTGCAAAAAAAATGTACCTTGCCTATTTGCCAAGAGCAGCTTACATCAGCACTGGGACCAGACCAGTTCAGGCCAAAGAGCACCGACCCTGTACTACTACTACTACTACTACTACTACTACTACTATTACAACACAGAATACAAGTTTACAGCTAATCAGAAGTTATTTTTCTAACACTTCCTTCAAATACATTATGTTCATCTTGTATTTATGTAACTTTTAGAGATTGCAAACAGCTCCATTCATGCTGGTCGATAAAAGTTGAATGAAACTATTTTGATGAGTTTTATCAAAGTGAAACATAACTCTTGTTTGATGACATGTTCCTCTTCCCACCTCTGCACACAGTTTTTCTCCAGTTTCTTGTCCCTCCCTTAAGTGATGTGTCCTCCTTTTGTCCAGCGGCCGCCTCAGTGCCACTAATGACACAGTGTGAGCTGCACAGTCCACTGCTCTGTGCCCGGGTCACATATGTTCTTTATCATCCTCTGAACTCCTCCATATGGACACACGGCACCCATGCCAAGACCTGCCACAAAGTGTCTCTGCAAACGACAGGCAAACACAGAACAGCTCGAATGGGACGATGAGGGATAAACAAAGTGCAATGGAGGAGAGAGGTGGAGAAGAGTCAGATACAGAGCTAATTAAAAGCAAAGCAAACGCAGAGATGTAGACGGGAGACATACCAGTGGACAGAGACGGCTGTAAACAGGAAAAGCCAGGACGTCTTTGGTTCTATTTAGCACATGTGGAGAGCATTTTCTGTTACTCTGAAGACTTTAAAAACATTTTCACTCATGACCAGCATTTTAAATAAAAACACATTAGGTTTAGTAAGCACTTTTTGTTCTATTCAGAGACATTTTTACATAACACGTGTCAGTCGTTTCAGATTTAAACCATCTTATTACTCAGAAGTGCAAGCAAATTCAGTGAAAGCGGTTGGGATTGTTATTGATGGAGCGAATCTGAGAATGATGTCGTCCTTCATCATTGTGAGCAGCAAAGTCAGAAATGAACTTTGTTTAAATTCTGACTGAGGTTAATAGTTGATGCTTTACTATGCTGCTAGAAAACACATTCAAGTCAAAATGAGAAACAAAAATGTGATATCTGCGTGGATCTGCGTGGATCTGTTTATCTGTGCGCACCGGTAGCCTCGCTCATATCAGATTTTTATTGAAAGTGGATACTCAGTCTGTCATTATGTTCTTAAGAAGATTTAGGTTGATTCTGGCAGCTTCAGTGAACACCTCAGCAGCACTTATCACCTGCGCTCTATAAATAGACCAACTGTTGAATATTTACACTTCACACAGACAAGGACTTCTACTCCAATTCAAAACCTTTACATTTCAACATTTTCTTACACAAAACTCACGTAGAAAAGTCACGGTAGGACGGGAACAGATAGACGAGTTCAGTTGCCATGCAAAAGTCTGTGGAGGTTGTAAGAACGTATCACCCAGACAACACCGAGCCTGTTAATATTACAACGACGGCGATGGGAAGGGGGCTGAAGGAGGCAGTCACAGCAAAACAAGGCTGTGTACGCAGTCACTATTAATTACAGGTTTATGAACAGGTTTCACATGTTTTAGGTGAAAAGAAGAGATTCTATTGTAGCTCTCCAGGTGTTAGAAAAAGACACAAGTGAAGAGAGAAGCGTGCAGTCAGAGGATCATCATTAGTGGGTATGATGTGCCATGTTTAAAAATATATGAGGTTTTTTGGTTGAAATTTATATCCAGATACTTCTCAGTGCAACACTAGATGCTAATTTGAGGATACTAAAAATCACACACAGGACCAAATCATTTTGAGCTTTCCAGAGTAGTTTCATGGTCTTGATGCATAACAGAACTAATCCTACATGATATTAAAGCATTTTTATTTTGTGTTGAAAATGCATGGTTTGAGGTGGAGGTCCAAGAACCAATGGACAAGATACAAGTTCATCTTGATCCTGACTCCTGACTGAAATGAACGACATATTGCCAAAAAGTGTATGACCACATTAAAGAGAAAAAAAGATGAAAACAGATGAAATCGGGTTTATGACAACAAGTGGCATGATGTGGTCTCATTTTGAAGAACACATATCGTCACCTTCCTAAAATAATCGCCTAAGTCACTTTTTGCCTAAGTTTTCCTTACGCAAAATAATGCCATAATTCAATTTTTTTCCTGAAAAACCTGCAAAAATGACTTATGCGATTATTTTAGGAAGGTGTCGATATACAAAATATACCTGTAAAGAAATTATTTAAACGTTTTAGAGCCTCGCTCCCTTTTAGTCTTCTGAATGGTAAGCCTTTAGTTGACCAATAATTTCTTCAGCCCACTAATAATATTTAAAGGTGGAGGGTCTGCTATACTTGCTTGTCTCCATGAAGTATCGTTTGGATGGAATGTTCCATGGTATGACATTAAACATATCCATCTAGCATTTATTCATCACAAGTGTTTCTATTGCTCAACAATGCAATCATTCTTTCAGTGAACGGGGTGATTCTCCACAGATCTGAACTGTAGCACAGTGCTGTAACCTGCTTGTCTTCATCATGATCTATAGGGTAGAACATTCTAGACAAACCACATTTCTGCTGAAACAAACAGGTGGCAGACTGTTACGCGGTGCATCTTTAATGCTAGTATTCTGCTCCTGTTCTGCCTTCACATGTTGCTCATATGAAGTTGTTTACAGTTGGGAGACATACTTGACTTAGGACGGTCTGCTGTCCAAAGCGGGTGCCATATTGGAGTGTGTCTGTGTTTGTGTCTGCTCTTGTGTGCGCCGCCGAGCCAAACACAGCATGCTCTGCAGATGTACGCACGCTCCAGGCCCACAGCACCAAAATAGCACCTGTCATGTTATGGTAGACGCCTCAACTTTGCTCTAATTAATACTATTTTACACACTTCACTTTCTCTAGTACTTATACAGAGGAAGCTATGCAGGATTGGTAGACAGTCTAATCTGTCTGGTAGAAAGTGGCCATATGATCGAAGGAAAGTCTCATTTGTGAAACATACCTGTCCTTGGATCCTGTGTTCCTTCCACCACAGGTTTCCATGGTAACAGGGGAAAGCAGGGAGCGCGCTCAGTGTCTGTGTGAAAGACGAGCAGAGACAGAACCACAGACACTTTTAAGGTCTTTGCTCCTCAGACAAACTTCATTTCTCACACCAGGTTGTTCCCATTAAAATATGAGCACACGGGGATTAGGAAAGATCACCCAATGAAGTTTAGAAACAGAGCATGGATGCATAAAAGTATGGAACAGGTGGGCTTTAGTGGAGAACTCCATAGTTAGAAAATATTACGTAAAAGGTAAAGGGTATGTTGCCACTAGAAGGGTTTGGCAAACTAGTGCTAAAAATCAAACCACTATCCACTATTTTGGTCATATCGTAATATTATGTTTCCCCATTTCTCAGTTTACACATGTTTTTCTCATATCTTTTCCTTTTGATTAGTCTTTGTAATTCTTTGAGTGACTGTCAGCTGGATACAACCAGTCTTAATGAAGTATGAACATTCAGAAGAAATAAAGACAATTAAAAAAAACATAATTATTGCTAAGTGATAGCTCTTATCAAAATAGATGGATGCATTTCAATCTGTTGCCCCCATCAGTTTGAGACAGCAAAGAAAAAGGTTCACTATGAGGTTTTTCCATTGTAGGGTCTAATATTTGCTTGTCTCCACAAATATGTTTGATATGTTCCACAGCATGGCCTTAAACTAATCTGTGTCCATGGAGACAAGCAGGGGATGCCACCAGACCAAGTTACAGATCAGATCTGTGGCAGCAGCCCTGCCCTCTGTAAACATGTTTCAGTGTGTTTGTTTGAGGAATAAAACCCTTTAATTAAATTAATGCATGTTACACAAATTTAATGACATTCTTTAGAACATTCTGGGCAAAACAGTAACATGGCCGAGGAGACAGGCAGAGACAGGCGGGTGGCAGAGCCTCCATGACAAAGTTGAATAATGCACCTTTAGGCAAATATAGTAATATACAGTATAAGCTCAGTTTTCCTCATCAGTCCCAGTGATGCATTTACATGTGACAAATGCAGAACCTTCCCTGAAATTTCTGTTTCAGATTTCAGTCAAATTAATGAAATCATGATTTTGTTTTTTCACATGACAAACTATGGGGAAAGGTGAGCCAAAAATAAAATTAAAAAAGCCACTCTAAGAAGTTAATATCCTGTGTGATGTAACTTGTGTGAAAGTGGGAAGACAAAATAAAACTTTCTTGGGAGCGCTTAGCCTGATTTGCTTAAACTAGAGGGAGGATGATTTCATATTTGGAGATTGTGTGTCTTGCTCTGGAGCCAGAACAACAGTTTGTGTGACTGGTGAGCAGAAGGAACGTTTCACAACAACTCCGTCTGCCTTGAGCCCTGTAATAGACGGAAAAATTAGATTGAATTGATCTGGAAGAGATATCAAAAACAACGTGGGCCACCAAAGGGTCACAGCAGCTAAAACTTAAGCGTATATTGCAAGGGGGAGCTATAATTTGCATATAATCCAAGAAGATCCCCCTCTAGTCACCTCATTACCTTATTTAAATATTTGAGAGTCTCTGCAAATAGACTGGAGTGTTAGATTATCTTCTTCTGCATCCATATGCTCTGCATAGGTGAGTTACTAGTGAGATCATCCATGTTGTCATTCTTATATAATGATCTGATCATTACAGCAGGGGCGGCATTAAAGGAAAGAATTAACCATTTTATAGACATCAGATTACAATTTAAATTTTATCATGACCAATGTACATTTTTGTTCATTTATTTTGCCTTTAATGAGTGGATAAAGTCATTACCTTCTTTTCACTGTTCGTACTTCACTGTGATTGGTTAAATTCAGCTGTCACTCACTTAGAGCCTTACAAAAGGAACCAAAAGGATGAGTGGGAGGGAAAAGGTTTCTGTTTTTCAGTAGTTGTATTGGTGATATGATCAAAAGAGCAGATTATCACAGGTGAGTTCAATTCCATCAAAAAAAAAGAATACTATATTGTTTTATATTGAGATTTTATTTTTCTGTATTACAATTAGAGTTGAGCTGTAGAATAATTAACTTTTTTGTTTAACTTATTGCAAACTAATGACTAAAGTGTCTCATTCTGCTATTTATTTAGTTATTTATTTATTGCACCTCATGTTTTTAGAACATTTTGGGGGGAATAATCCTGCTTTTGGCTTATTGTAACAGTGGTATAGAATAGTACTTCAAAATGTCATGTCATGACGGTCTTGGGTTCATGGGAGTTGTGCAGAATCTCATATTACAGTTTAATTTTAACTGTCCACTTATCCTGTGTCTAAGGTCAGCAAATGTTATTCAGATCCTTGTTTCATCAGCAGAGACCCCTGCTCTTCATTTATATTACAGGTGTAAAGCAGCAGTACAGGTCTCCTCCAGAATCCTCAGGGCCACTGCCACAGCTCACAATAACTTATGAACAAAGTTTGTGGGCCTTTACAAGCCACGAGTGCCAAGTCTGTGATAGCTTTATCTATTCTGGACATGGACTCTTGACTATCTGAAATATACATCAAAGATCGCAGCAGTGGATATGTGTGTAAACCCATTCTCCACTCAGATACACATTTTGCTTAACGACAGCTATTTTGGTTGGCATAGCGATGGTGTCAAGGTAATGTGACATTTGGAATTTACTGCTGCCTTGGAGGTGTCAGGCTAAAGGAGGATACAGAGCCTATGGAGCGATTATTAGAGAGCAGAGCCCAGGACGCAGAGGAGGCAGAGCAGCCCTCTCCTCACTGTCACTGTGCTTCAGCTTTCTGTCTGAATCCTTCCACCTCTTCTAAGCCGAGTCTTTGTCGAGCCATTTGTCTACGGGGATGTCTTTGCCTCCTCCTAAAGGAAAGCCTCTTGAGCAGGGTTGGCAGTGGGAGCGCACATAGCTGCCTGGCACATATTTGTTCTCGTTGAAGAGGGTGACACTATTAAGACGAGCTCAGAGCCGTCCGTCATCCTCCGCTCCCCTGCTCCTCGCTGCAGCGTCTCTTTTAACTTTTCAGAGGTCAGAGGAACTTGAGCGTCATGGAGGAGACGCAGCGTTCCCGCCTGGCATTTGTGCTTTTAAGCCTTCGTGAAGACGGAGAGGAACAGCCGAGCGTCTCCATGGTGCCGGGTCAAACTAATAGACTGTCAACAAATGTTCAGGTGTCACCAGGCACAGGTTAAAGAGATGGAGGTGAGAACAGGTAATCCCAGGGGTTGTGTAACTTCACCCAGATCAAAGACGCACCTATGGTTATCTAGGTTACATTACATTACATTATACTGTGTAGTGACTGGCAGATTAATGTTTTTACATCAGATATTATTCCTACTGTACTGTAGGAGAAATATACAACTATAGAACTGTTTACGAAGTATCATCAAAACTATTACACAAATGTTAGTTGTTGCGAGCTCTCTTCTCTCTTATCGTCACAATCAGAATAAACTAACTGTTCTTAAAGGTGCATTGTGTAATTTTTAAATTAAACTTTTCTATCTTCATGGAGCCCAAACCCGACCAAGTTGTAGGTCACATCTGTGCAATGGCAAGCCTGCTCACAACCAGAATGCCTGCTTTTATTCTTATAAAACCACCTGTAATTTAATACATGTAAAAGTTGTTTAACGACATACTGAGGAACATTCAAGGCAGTGAAATTACATATCCATAGAAACAAGCAGGTAATCGACCCCCAACCAAAAAGTTGTTATGACTAAGCAAATGAGGTTGCCGTACAAAAAGCGCCTTTAAAATAAAAGTAATGAGGCTTTAGTTCATGCATGAGATAAAATAATAAAATATGTTTATTTTGTCATTCCAAATGACCTTAAACAGGCTGGTCAGAGTGGACCTGCCCGTACAGCTCCGGGAGCTTTACACTCCCAGGTCTGGTGAAGAGCACATAGCTCCAGGTTCATGCCGTCATAAAGAGTTCATCTGGGCGTCTGCAGACTTTACAAAGGCTGTCAGACATGAGCACTGCTCACAGCTGGAATACACCCACAACAATCACAAGAACAATCTAAAAACAACAGACTAACAACAGGAAGTGTCGATACATCTGCACATAGATGCTCCTCTGCCTGACACAGTCATGTGACCAACTGCTCCAATCCCACAATCCTCAGGGGCTCACACACCGAAAGCATCATTATCTCTTCTCACCTCTACTTCTTCCTCTCACAATCACAGTGGTTCTCATGAGATTAGAAGTCAATCCCTCATTGGCAAAAGTTGGATTTATGCATTCGTACTGACCTGCTCTCACCCTGAGAGATGTCCAGAGTAAAGCCAGAGTAATACTACCATTATGCTAAAAACTCTACTCTCTTTTAATATACATTTTATGATGATAATTCTGGTTTTGATTTGTTAATTTTGTGATTTCAGTTGATTTCTGTAAAGCACTTTCCTTATGAAGTGTGTTATACAAATTAACTTGCCTTGCTTTGGCTACACAATGCGATTCAACATAAAAAAGGCTATCGACTGAGAGAAGGTTTTTTTGTTTTTTTTTACTATATAGAAAATAAGCATTCTGATTGAGATTTATTTATCAAATCCAGTATCAGTGATCAGTGATTTAAACTAGTCTAAACCACCTACATTTGAGACAAGTGCAAATTAAACAAAAATAGAAAAACATCAATTTAAAGTGGCCGTTACACTATTTTCTGATCTATGTAATAATGTTGTTTATTCATCAAAAACATACCTGGAGTTTTGTTTTGTTTCATTCGCACATGTTTGACACACAAATCCTTCGTAATTAGTCGGAGTTCTTCTCTCAGACTGAAACTCTCTGCTCCACCTTATGATGTCATGTGGTAATACAGGAAGTGCTCCACTGTGTTTTTAAACTCGACACATCTTCATTAGAATCATTTGGATAATTCTTATCCTGGAATCTCCCATCTGTAAAAAATAAAATGTTGACAGACTAATAAAGCAGGATTATTCATGGTGATAACATGTGTGAATGAAACAAAACACAGCTCCAGCTTTGTTTTGCAGAGGTTACAACAACATTATGACATTAACACTGACAGTCAGTGTTGTGCAATAATGCGGATGTTATGTTTAACATTCTATGCAGCCCTATCAGTTGACAAAAAGTGCCCCGTTCATGAAAATGTAAAAATGCACTTTCTTCATATATAACAGCTTCTCTGAGTTAACAGGCTGTTCCCTGAACCAAACTTTTGCACCGTTTCATAGGCCTGTATCTTGCCCAAATTGGTGATTGGCAGAACCCTGGGGCCACCGTGTCAAATCAGTCACAGCACTGGCAGAACACGGCTTGTCAAGTGGCGCCATCACCATTCCACTTGCCTAACTCTCCTACTTTTCTTCACTTTTTTATTCAAACAAGCCAAGACTATAGATAGAGATAGAATAATAGCACCACTGATGCCATTGGTTGATCAGTTTCCAAGTAATATCATGCTGAACCAAAGTCTGCAGCCTGCAACAGTTTGTCTGCACACGTACGCAGGCAAACTCTTCCAGCCAGTGACTCACAACATCTTGGACTTAAACGTACTAGGAGCATCAGAAACACAGACATGAATGCTTTGGTGAGCCGTGCGCCTGCTGGTCAGTGGGCTACGAATCAATACTAAATGTAACAGTGGTGTTAAAGCAAAGCCAAAATAAACCATGTCACACAGAGGAGCTACATGTCCACTTTATGTTACTGGATTTGCCTTCACAGAGATGAAGCAGAGGCCTTCAAAAGGAAAGCCTAAACTTTTCTGTCTCCAGAGTAATAGAATCTACCCACAGGCATGTAGTTAAAATTACAGAATGACACCCTCTCATAGTCACTTAATATAAACACTATAAACAACAAGTCTCCAGTTGACATAACTTCACACTGTATAAAGACTAGATCTGCCAACATGTCAAGTGTAAAAGAGCTACAGCAAACACGTTTTGACACTCTTTGTATTTATGCAGCCACCCGTGCATATTTGGGCACCTTCTGCCATCACGATTCTTGCGTAACATCTTTTTTCCGTTGAATAGACTCTCCATCGTAACATAACATCTCCTGATGTTACGTTATCACCTTTCTGTGGCCATATTTTTTATAGATAATTAGAGGAGTCGATGGGCCTCAAGCAAAGTGATACATCACATCATAAGGTACATTTTGCATTCAGTAGTCCAAGATTTGACCTTAAAATTAATGAATTATTTCATTGAAAATTTCAGAAGGCACAGTGCATGGTAGAGGCTGTGGCATAGGCCATATGCTATAGGCTATAGTCTATGGCATAGGCCTATATGTGCAATGATAGACACATGTTTAGAAGCTTAGACCTTGGAAGAAAATACCCATTGTTTTGGAAATTGCAGATAAAGAAACTGCTTTAAAATAATTAAAAAAAATTGTAGAAGTAAACAGTTTTATTAACCAGACTCATAGGCTACTACAACTCAACAAATAAAAAAAAACCCTATCGCTCCATCCACAATGAAAAACAGACCTTGGTCAGTATTGGTTTATAAAATTTATTGCAGAGATTATAAAGTCTGGTGCACTCACAGTTTGAAAACACACTCCTCCCGTTGCAGTTGCACAGACAGGCCACAGACAGTAGTTTTGTGGCCACTGTTTTTCCCTTTTTACTCTTAAATTTCTCCTGTAAATCTGCTGCTCTGTGAACACCTCAGTGGCCTGTGATGGCCATAAATTAGTGTGACAGTGGAAGTGTATCATGTCAGACCTGCTCTTCTGCCTCTAACCTCAGAGCGAGCAGCAGCAGCACTTGCCCAGTGTGCGCTGAAAACGTGTCAAATCTGGATCCAAAATATGCAGAGAGCATCCTGTGACCGGATCTGGGCCGAGTTATCTTTTAGGATTTAGTGAATGAGCTCCGTATTTCACATAATAACCCACTGTTGTTTGCAGTTCCAAACACAGACTATGTAGATTTTGTATTATTGTGAGTTATCTGCATGCTCCATGTGGCAGCTGCTAACCAGGTGTGGCCGAGACCCGCAAATAAAACTATTGTTTCATATCAGTTACAAACAGTTAACAAGTATTAATCTGTATAGAGTTAACTGCACAACTGTTATTTCTGATTAAGGTCTCAGGATTATTTGGCTTTTCAGAAAGGAATAAAACTGTTTGGTATTTGGTGAACAAACCTAGGCCCAGTTAAAGGTGCACTCTGTGTCTGCCACCTGACTGGTCTCAGCACATGTTATTGCCATCAGTCATATGCATTCTTCTGAATGTTTCACAGTATATTAAACCTATTAAACATTTCTATCTTCACGCAGACCAAACCAGACCAAGTTACAAATCAGATCAGATTTTTCTAGGTATTTTTGAGTTATAAAACCATCTGTAACTGAATAAATGTAAGATAGAGTTGTTTATTTCCAGGCAGAGCAGTGGCATCTCCACAGAAACAAGCAAGTGATCGACCCCCAACCAGAAAGTTACATAATGCACCTTGGTCCATAACTAATATATCGGCCCAATACATATGTCATGGGTCTATCAATAATTCTGTGTAGTATGAAGTATGCATGTTTTGCAAAAAGCAACTTCAAACCTCTGAGGCAAACACTGTTGGTAACCCACATCAACATGAAGATTAGCTCCAGCAGTAATTACATTCTCATTGGTTTACAAGCACAAACACAGAGGAGGTATTTCCACTCCAACGTCAAGCTGTATTTACACCTGCCTTATCTTACAGATGTTCAGGTCGGATGCTTTTTGGGGGAAGTCACATTGAACTTGTGTGGATTATCAGATGACCTCTCCCACGTGCCCGAAGAGAAACTGTCATTAGGGCTGGTTTAAGCACATTCTTAGGGGTGCCTCTGCATGTTAAGTGAGAAGAAGAGAAGGAAGAGAAACAGTAATATTGTCAAGAGAGGTGAAATATGCTCTTCTTTATGAGGAGAGACCACAAAATCCACTCAGACGGCTGTATATTTGGGTGCAGGTTATTATGGAAATATGCAGGGAATCAGACATAACATACAGTTCTATCCACCGTGTACCTTACAAAACGTAGATACTACATAAACATTGTGAGCACACTGGAACATACAGTAGTTATTACTGCAGACAAAGTTTAGGATCAAGACAATGAGGGATAAAACAGATCCCAAATCAGGAAAGGTTTTACGGTTGAACTCTGCTGACTCTGGTCAAACCTCTATTGGATTTTTTTCTGTATTTTATCATAAAAGCCATAACTTGTATGAGCCAAAATCTAAACCCTGCAGATGATCATCTAGAATAGCTCCTCAATATGCGCCATGTGTCTCCAAACCATGTCTCCAGAGCAGGGAGGAGGTTCTCGAAGATGGATAGTTATTATATGAAAGCAGTAGGAGGTCCATAATAACCTTTCTGAACCTTTCAAAATCAAAATCAAGGTCCTGCAAGATAAGAACGGTGTGTGACCACTTAAATCGACAGGCTGAACAACAACAAAACCTATAAATATGTAATAGTAATGCATTTGTGTTGAATAGCACTTTTCCACATGCTTACTTTATAATTAAGGACACAGTTTGCACTACTACTAGAGCTACTGCAGCCCCATTGTGATACCTGACTCCTATCCAAGTATCAAACAGGACGAACAATGCAGTTTGGACAAATATTGCAATAAATAGCGTATGAGTATTACAGGTATTTATTCAGCCGATTGCCCATAGACATAAACAACCCAACAGAAAGCTGCAGCGTGTTGTTAAATACCATTGGAAAAACATACAGCAGAAAAACAGTTGGAGGCCTTGGAAGTGGTGGTTATTGCAATCATGGTGTTCCCACTGTAATGAGCAGGGGCACGGCGCTGTACCTATAAATACCACAGACTAAACAACTGTAAACAAGCAGCCAGCACCTCAGACACCAGCAGCTGTACCTGAAACACGGCAGCTGGGGAACTTAAAGGAGCGATATGCAACTTGTCATTGCTTTGCCTGGAATGTTCCACAGCATTTATTCTGATTATCTAATTCACGCTGTTTTTTGCTGAAGAAAAGAATGCAAAAAAAAGTATTATAGATGATGGACCTTTCACCAATAAAGTTACATATTGCACCATTTTGAATCAACACATATTCCTTAGATAATATAATGTTAGTGATCCAAGCTAAACACCATCACAGAAATAGCCTTTGTTCATTGTCAGTCTATGCCAAGATTTTTTCACTATATATTTTGGATCCATCTGTGGACAAGTCTTGAAAGTATGAACGACTGA
Organism: Scartelaos histophorus; assembly: GCA_000787155.1. NCBI lineage: Eukaryota > Metazoa > Chordata > Actinopteri > Gobiiformes > Gobiidae > Scartelaos > Scartelaos histophorus. The sequence goes on along the minus strand of KN519746.1, from coordinate 43,527 downwards.
ACTATATCTATGAAATCCTGCATGCCTTTACGTTTTCCATTCAAAAACTGCACATTTCCACGATCCCATTTTGATTTATTGTCCTGCAGTTTTGTTTTTTGCTTCTGGTCTGGACCTCAGTACCAGTTTCTGTTTTGGCGTATTTTAATACTGAAATAACAAATAAATTCTGATTCAGATTTTTTAGCGTTTTTTTTTTTTTTTCCATGTGACTGCAGAGAAAGTCCAGGCCTTGTTTGTCACACTTGCCAAACTGTTGCGTCAAAGGCCTCAAAGCACGAAATACTTCATTTGGAGCTGTTTTTAGTGGCAAGAGCTTCCTCGGGCTCTATTTGACATTGTCAGAGTTACGTAGAGTAGCCAAAAACTGCACTCGAGTAAGGGTGAACTTACTTAAAGGGCCCGTATTAAACTGTACTCGAGTAAGGCTGAACTTATTTACATATTAAAATGCTTTCTGATATGTTATAATTTTGTTACTTCATCAAAAACATGCCTGGAGTCATGTTTTATTTCACACATGTTTAATACACAAAACCTGCAGATTTAGGTTGATTTTTATCAGACTGAAAACCCTGTTCCACCTTTTGATGTCATGTGTTAATGCAGGAAGTGATCCACTGTATTTTTAAGCACATTAAATCTTAGTTCTGTGGATTATGACGGTGCCAAAGTCTTTTTTGCGTAGGTAAAACTGGCAGTTTTTATCGTTGCGTTGCCAGTACTCAGGTATATTTACTTGAGTAGGAATAGTACTTTTTAGTGTACTTTTCTACTTTTACTCCCATTCTTAGTGAAGACATTTTACACTTATTGAGTCAAAGTTTATGTTACTTTTCCCTCTGTGAGTAAATCTACAAGTGACAAAAGCTTCATGATTTGAGCGTGTGTCTTGCTTCAAACATGAATCAGTCTCATTTTTGTGCCTTTGAAAATATCAGATTTGTTTCATGTTTTTTTTACAGTTTTTATTGTTGTTTCATGTTTTGTTCTTCAGTTGGCCTTAAATTACTCTTTCTTGAGTTGTAATTTTCCCAAATATTTATTTACTTTAAGTTCTCAGACCATTACTTTGCACTTCTACTTATTTGGAAATAATTTTACTCTTACTTGAGTAAAGTTTTGAACACTCTCCCCAACTCTAAATTACAGCTTTAAGATCCATACACCTTCTCTAGAATCATTTGGATGATTTCAGCCCTTGAATTGCCTCTCTCTACTGAACCAAATGTAAAAGATCGCCGTTAAAACACAACTCCAGGTATGATTTTGAGGAGGTAACATTCTAACATGGCTAAAAGTTCACAAGAGTCAATTTTGCGATAGATAGGATCTTTAAAATCTCTGGGATCTAGTCTGGCACGGCACTATAATTCTTCAAAATGAGTGCATAAATCTCATTGTCTAAGAAGTATTTTCCAAGGATAATCACTGTGCGATACCTTTGACCTCAGATCGCTCGCAGTCTAAAAGCTCCATTACATTGTTCTAAGAAAGAAAACCATACTTTTTCTCACTCAAAATACGTGCCGTGAATTCCTGGCATGACTTCACAGGAGAGACTTGTTTTTGTGCTCTTTGTGGATAATATATTTTGACTGTGGCGCGGCCTCTGAATGTAGACGGATCATTTATGTGCGTGTTTATGACGAGGTAATGACTTGTGCTTCCTCCATCTCAATTAGTGTTATATGTGTCTTATCTCACGTGTATGTTCACAGGGGAAACTACCCGATGACCTAAACTCATCTATTCTTTAAAAGGGAAGTCAATACTGCTTCAATATTTCTCTATCTGGAATCATACGAGGCATCTTATGCAATTTGCACTCGTGTTGCAAGATTTTCCTCAAATCACCTTTTCCACCCAATCAACACTATATTTTTACATGTATTTATGACACCATCGGCATAGTGTTGTTTGGGTCCATTTCCTGACAACTGATAACTACCATCAGTCGGAGCTCAGAACTGATGCTTAAACCACAAGACTGTATTTTGTATCATCTGCGCTTTGTACAAAAAGAGGTTGAAAGAAGTATGTAAGTATGTAACAGTATGTAAAAGTATGTACTGGCTGAATACTAAGACAGTGCATTACTTAAAGGGCCCATATTACGCTATTTCCTGATCGCTGTTATAATTTTCAGGGTTTTGGTTCATTCACACTCAAAATCTGCATTCTGCATATTTAGGCCGAGTTCTTCTCTCAAACTGAAAACACTCTGTTCCACCTTGTGATGTCATGAAAACAAGAAGTGATCCACTGTTTTTGAACTCCTTACTCCTTCACTTGAAATGTTGGATAATTTCAGCCTCGGACTTGCCCGTCTCTACTCAATTGAAGGTAAAGTGTAGCTGTGAACTTGAAAGCTTCCACTTCATGACATCACAAGGTGTAAACGAGCATGTTGAGCTCTGAAGATGTAGATAGACTAATATTAAAGAGTTACTCAAACATGTGTGAATGAAACAAAACACAGCAAGTCTCAGTTTTGTCTTGGCTTGTGTTATTTTTATTTTTTTTGAGAAACGGCTCCACTAGGAAAGGTGTGCAGACTGTATTTACTTTGAGTGCATTAACTTAAAGGGGCAGAGTATGTAATATGTCATTTTAATTGTATTGCTGCAGCACGGTGGCTGAGTGGCAACACTCATGCCTCACAGCAAGAAGGTTGCGGGTTCGATCCCCGGGTCGCCCGGGCCTTTCTGTGTGGAGTTTGCATGTTTCCTCCCTGTGTCTGGATGGGTTTCCTCCGGGTACTCCGGTTTCCCCCCATCACCCAAAAACATGCAACACCCTATGAACAGTGTACAACAAGGGACCGGCGGGGAGTCCCTCCCTCCTGTGGGCTCACCACCTGCAG
>KN519746.1:0-27382 GCA_000787155.1 Scartelaos histophorus | reverse complement strand
ATGTGCAGTGAATGAAAAAAAAAAAAAAAAGGTTTGTCAAGTAGCAGCCTATCCCAGGGCGTGCACTTGCTCCCTTCACATTTAAATTAGCAAATTACACAAAATTTACTTTTTAAAGCTCTTAGACATGTCCCCAGGTTGTTCCCTCATCAAAAACATACCTGAAGTATAATTTTGTTTCAATCAAACCTGATTAATTTATCCTGTTTACAGGGTTGTCCTTCTCAAAGCACAATCTTCACCAGAACGTTACTTGTCTACTTAAAATCTACTTGTAGATTTTAGTGTGTCTGACCCATTCAGTTTATGTTCATAATCACCATCAGCCTTATTGTGAGCTTTTCTAAACTCAATAACTCAATAACTACTACTGCTGCTAAAAGCCATTTTTTCCACAGTTATTGTTTACTGTTGTTAGCAGAGGGAGCTTGAACACAAGTCTAATGACAGGAAAAGGATCATAATAATCCAGACATGTACTTTTTGGCAATCTCGCCAACTGGTGATCGATTGGTTTAGTGTCACAAGTTAGAATATTCTGATCTAAGCAATAACAGCCCCAAGGAGATGTTTTTGTATCTGTCCATATCAAATAAACAAAGTAAAGTAAACATTGGCTTATTTGTGGATTTCAGGCTTAGACTTTATTCCAGATTTAAGTATTTTAGGAGGATCATTCCCTATACAAAAAGACACTTGATTTGAGTTGGTGCCAAATCCTTCCAATCAGGAAGGACGATTGAAACCCATGAAGAGATGCTCTCTAAATAGCCCTTATTTTAGGTTGTTCAAAATGTGCATTTGGTCACAATCATGTGACAGGGAACACAAACAAACATTCAAAAGAAAAAACACAACTCTCACCACTAATTTCCAGCTCAGCCCAGTACGACTTCTTCCCATTGGCTGCCTCCTCGCTGGACATAATTGTGTACATCCGCCTTGGATCCGGCGGGTCATATTTTTCCTTGGGCATTCCTATAACACTAAAGAAGCATCAGTCAGTCACACATGTGTTTTGTAGAATTGAATAGATTTAAAAGATATTTCTAAAGAAAACAGCACCCTGTCATGTTTCTGTTTAATGTTTTCCATCACATTGTCCCACTATTTGTTTATAATTAGGATCCAAATTTTAGTGGGTTGTTACTGGTGGACTATTACCCACACCTTATAATAATAATATTCAGACTCGCATTAAGAACATTATACATACAGAACATACAGCAAATAAGCACTATTTAGGAAGCTTGATCTTCGCATGAACTTGTTTTAAAATAAAGGAAAAGGCGTAGCTAATTGGTGCAATGCCTTGTTAAATGAGAGAGATTACACTTTACATAACACTAGTTAACCAAGTGTCTAAAGTAGCAACATGGTTACATGGCTACAATGTTACTGTAAATTTCAAATGACAGTAAAATGTTTTAAACAAAGCACAAAATAAATATCAATGCGCGTTGCTTCCAGTGTCACGATAATGTTAGTAACAACACATGAAATTGGGCTAGCTGATTAGCCTAGCTTAACCTAAATAGCCAGGTTAGCCATCAAAGTAACGCTGCACATAAACATTGCACAACTCTATTTAATTTGGACACACGGAAAGTGTACATGATATTACATCAAGGGCATTGGGGTTTTAATGCAAATAAAATGAAAAGCAGGCAATTTCTTGAGTGAAACTGGGATTTTGTACATTTGTTGTTTACATAATAGCGGAACACTAGCATGCGCATTAACACTAGCTAGGCCACAAAGTAGCAACTCATTTAGCCCATAATCGGTGTTTAAAATAAGGCTAAAACAATAACATTTATATTAACACGGAAGACAAATGCACCCGAAGCTTCACAAATCGTTTTGTACCCACAGTGAGCAATTAGCCTAGCTTCTGTTAGCACGTTAGCTGAAAGATCCGAATATTTCTGAGCTACGTTATATTTTCTGTTCAGCTGTGCTTGATTGCGATATGTACAGTTCATTTAAAATACAATAGACGTGCGTTAGATTAAGAGGGAAAATGTTCATATATCTGGAGGAGGATTTCAGTTTTACCTTCAAGAGCATACCAAATAGCGAGGACGACTGCGTGTTCTCTTTTGTTTTCTAGCTACTTCTCCCCCGTTTCCGCTGCTGTATCATGGCGACTGTCAGGGCTTTTTTCCTCTCTGCCGATAACTGCGCTTCTTCCTATTGGCCACAGTGTAGACGGGCCAACCAGCTGTTGAGCCAGGCCAAATAGACCACTTAGTAAAAACATTTATTTCTATACCACAAGACATAAAAACAAAATGTGACGGTACAAATAGTACAGCTGTGCAATGGTGCCGGACAAACGGCACATCCATATTTGCTGTATTTTTTTAACTCATGCATGAACCATTGACTGTTAAACATAAAATGGATTATGTTATTTTGTACTTTTGTATTACATTTATTAATTTGAAAAATAGTGACACCAGTACAGACTTACAATGTATGTGGTCAAAAAAGACACCAAAGCCTTAATTGTTTTTGTGTGACAATGTATTTTAGAATTAGAAAGACAATTTTTAAAAATTTAATAAATATGAATTAATGGCAAATACTGTATCAAACAGCTTGAAAGTAACAGTTTAATACTGACAGGCATCCATTAAATGATCCTGTAAATAGGTGAGTGACTCCTCAACATGTAGAGGTAGTGCTTCACCAACGTCGTCCTGAGATCTAGACAGGAAGGTCTCGACTGCTTCACGCACTGCAAATTTAGACAACAGGTCTTCAGGCTTGTAAATCCTTGTGCCAACTCTGTCTCTTTGTTCCATCTTAGAGCCATTGAGATATCCTAAATAGTTAACAAAAAAGACAGTTTAATATTTCTTTTTGAAAGATGGAAAAGTATACGATAGTGATTGAGAAGACAGGCTAACCTTTCATTGCATTGCTGTAGCTGAGCAACAACATCCAGAGATGATGGATCAATTCTTCCCATCTCCGCCATTTTTCAGTGCCATCCTAAGAAAACATATGTAAACAACAGATCAGATAAAAGATAAAAGCTTTTTTCAGCTAGTCCCTTTTTTATCAATAGGTTTAGGGGCCACAGGATATACAGGATACTATTAGGTAGTTGGTTGGTTGCTTTTATACAGTATGGAAGGAATGGAAAAAATACAGGTTTATTTACAACAGGGTCGGGTGATAGGGTGCAGTTCTTCAGGAAGTGGAGCAGAAGACTGAGCGACATGGGCACAGAGGTTTTGACTGGGCAGGAATAGTCCAGCAGATGTCCCAAGAGCTTACACCTAAGCCTCTTGCTCTGCAGGCTCTCCAGAAGAAGCATTCTGCAGGCCAAAACAGATAATTCTGTTAGAAAACAAAAAAACGACCACAACAAGAATATAATTCAGCATAAAAAGTGCTTTCATTAGAAAAGATAACTATGTGTTATTATTGCATTAGTGCAAAGTATGTATTTTATTGCCTTTGTGGTCGCTGTGGTACATTGCTGATGAGCATGTGGAAAAGCTCCTGAGAAAGCTTGGAAGAGCATATAGCTGGAGAGCAGTCCACTTCTAAAGCCAAAGACAGCATCTTCTGGAAGAGGACCACCATTCTGCAAAGAGAGCAAAGATATCAATAATAATGTAGGTTTTGGATTAGTATTAATTATGTCTATTTTATGTAGTGCGACATGGCAGTATTGCTGATGAATTGTAAGCATAGGTAAATTTCCCAAAAAAACATTTCTTTCTTACCTGGTGTGTTCTCCTTTAATATCCTTACCATCTGTAGATTTCATAATGGAAGAAAACAGCCACTTACAGACATCCCTAAAACATCACAGATCTGTATCACACACACACTACACACAAGCTCAAAAGCAACAGAAATAAAAAGACAAAATTACCAATACCTGAATAATAAAATGCTTACTTTATATGAGGAAACTGCTGATCAAATGACAACATGGCTTTAGCAATGGACTGGTAAAGTGTAGAAGTAGATTGCTTGGTCTTGAAGTCATCCTCTAAGGTAAGCACCACATAATCTAAGAACATGCGTACACTTTCAGGGCAAAGTTCCTTTGGCCAGGAGGAAAGGTGGAAAAAACACAAAAAACACATTATTTACAAATACAAAAAAGTGATAATTCAAACAGTTTAAAGTGCATGTGACAGGTTAGACTACAGTTTGTTTGATTTATTGATTTTTATGAAAAGTGTCGAGATGACCTTTCAGTTCAATTCAATTCAATTCAATTCAAGTATTTATTCTCATTGTCACAAAAGAACAACGAAATTGCGTTTGAAGCGTCCAACTTTCCTACATTGGACCACTCCAGGACGAATGAGAGATTACACAGTCTGTCTTATAATTTCACTTTCTGCTTGGACATGGGTGTAACAGATGTGACACAAGTAGGGGTTAGTTTATCTCAGCTTCTCTCACTTCGACTGATTTAAAAAAAAAAAAACAACATTTACCACAGGTACTATTCCACTGTACAAACATTAGCGGTACAAAAACATTAAAACCTATCAAATGCACTTTAAAGATAGAATATGTCAAACAAAGGCTGAAAAGGTTACTTTGTAAAGTAGCATGCTACCACAACAGTAAGCACAAAGTCAGCCTAAAGTACCTTATTTTCCATGGCACTGCTTAACATTTCCCAGTCCCATGAAACAGACCATTTATCAGCGATGTGGTGCCTATAAAACAAAGAGGATGTAACAAAATTTAACATAAAACTGATACCGAAACTGACTACTAAAACTTCAGCTCTCACCTTTGTGTTTTCATCAGTAGACTGAAAGCTTGCACACAGTGGTGATGTGGAGACTGTGGGTTGAGCAGAATCTCCATCAGGTGAAGGGTGATATCTTTGGGTGGATAGTAGCCAGGTTGGAGCAGGTTTGACAGAAGCTGCAGAGTTCCTTCTGCATAACCTTCTTGCATGGTACTATAAACCAGGCTGAGGCTGAGGGGACCAAGCATCTGTGGATTTTTGGTCCTTCCCTCCTCATCAATCTTTAAAATATAAATGAATTATTGTTATGTAATAAAAAGGTATAGAGAAATATTACCAAAAAAAAAAACCAACTAAACTTCTTACCAGAACATTAACTCCTCCATGCACTAATCTCTTGACAGCAGCAGGACATACATAATACTTATCATCTTGTGTACAGTCCATGTCCAGTCCAAGCTCAAAGGCTGCACATTCATCCTCTCTTTTTTCCTCCCAACCAAATGACACTGGGCTACTGACTCCAAAATTGTCTTCATATGTGAAAGATTCTTTGTCTGAATATATTGTTCTAGATACTGAAGGGGCAGATTCTGGGGCAGGACTATAACTATGAGACAGTTTGTCTAATGTGATTTCATCATGTAGTGGTTTAAGTAGTTCTGTCATATTTGAGCACTCAGATTTAGAAAGTGAGTGGGCATCATCAGATGGATTGACAGTAGAGGCAGGAGTACAATTTCTGGATTGACTAAATGCTGGCTGAACAGTAAGAGTTCCAACAGGGAGAGAAGGGCTGTAGGCACAGAGCTCATTTGATAACATATTTTGCCCTTTGCTGGATGCAGAAGCACATGCTGGAGAGGGAATAGAAGAAAGTTCATCAGTGTTTTGTGTCGAGGTTGGCTGAGAGATTAGTTGCTCTTGGTGGAAATGGTCAGCTTGGCTGCACTGAGCCAGAGAACATGTTTGGTGAGATCCAGTGGCTTGTCCAGGAAAGGAATCGCTCTGTGGGGCCTCCATGGTGGCTTGAAGGTTGTGAGCTGTTATTATATTTGATGAGTCAGTACCGTCTCCTTGAACGTTCCTGTCACATTTCAGATGCAATGACATCGTCTCACCAGTTTTAATAACATAGACTGTTTCTGACTTTAAAAGTGTAAGATTATTTTCAAGAATGGAAAGTCTCTTTAACACTACAGATGTTGTCAAGTGACATGATCGCTTTTTCCTGTGCTGCGTTTTAGGTGGTCTTGTTTCTACACAAACCTGGGCTGATTCTACACCAGTTCTTGAGTCACCTTGACAATCTGTTTCAACAACCTGACAGTCATCTGATGATGAATTAAATACAACCTCCTTGCCTTCACAGTTGTTATATTCAGTCAAATCCACCACTGCAGGAGGCAAAGAAGCAAGTCTTGAAAGTATGTTTTGTTCAACAGGAACCCATCTCGAATTTGTGACGTCACAGTTACTCTGCAGAAGAGACAAAAAAAGACACTATGTTTGCCATAAACATGATACATTAGCGCAATTATAATTGTCGTTGTAGGTTTCAGTACATTTTTATTCGTCTTGAAGGTGTCCTTTGTTTGTATTTGAAAGATATGGTATAGATGTTTTGAAATGGCTGTTACCCCAAGAGAACATTCTCTTTTTATCACCCAGGATAGCCCCACTGAGATAAAGACTCTTTTTTTCAAAAGAGTACATGTTTTTTGTGGTAGTTAAGACTGGAATAATTGGAAGAAACCTACACAGGCACGGAGAGAACATGCAAACTCTACACAGAAAAACCACACAACACCCCAGAATTGAACCCAGGACCTTCTTGCTGTGAGGCACCATGCCGCCCAACATATCAAACTAACAGCTAAAAAGAGGCAAGAAGCCTAAAGTATGTATGATAATGTATGTTAAGATGAATTATAATATAAAGTACAACTAACAAAATAATGGATCCACAAGGAGACGTGGACAGTCTATCCAGCCTAACATTAACACTGGGTTCGATATGATAGGGTTAACTAGGGTTAACTTGGGTTGACCTGACCTGACCTAACACCAACCGGCCAATTAGTATGTTTACTACAAATATTAGATTTTCTTACCTAGAAAATGTCACTGTCATTTTTGTTGATAACTAGTTGCATGGAAAGTGTATTTGTTTTGTTTTGAAAGCGTACCAGCGGCGTCTTGACGTCGAGGGCATCGACCTGGACCCGCACTGCTGACAGGGGCAACATCTCATTCTTGTTGGAGTAGCAGCCCACGATCTCCACTTCAGAGTCACTGTCGGTGTCCGAGCTTAGAGGAATCACCACCGCCATCTCTTCTGGAGGATTTGATAAGTTTGACTCTATGAAAAACAAACCACGGTCTCAACAGTCAAACAGTCTTGAAACATAAACTGTTGAATGTGCTAGTGCCCCGGGACTGTGGATATCCTCTATATTGTCCATTGTCTATAACAGTGTTGTAAGCTAACGTAGCGTTACATCGCGTGAGTTGTACTCATTCAGGATATGTTTGGAAAATAATAAGCTAAAAGATGCTATTTGATAAGCTAGGCAACATGTCCGCATTTGTGAATACTTCGATAACTTCCTTGTTATCTTTAAGCGAGCACAAAGGGCACGGCTGTCATTGGTTAACATGTGGATAACACTGGTGACGCAGGACGTGCGCAGGAGCCCAAATGCCCCGCAGTGTTTTGTCGCCACCCAGAGGTAGAGGGTGTAAGAGCATCTGCCAAAACTAATAACAAAACAATCAATAAATAAATGTATCATTAGTAATTACATTTTGAGCAACAGGGGAACCTAAATAAAGGTAGTTATTTTAAAGGGCATATATTTAATTCGTTTAATCTCTTAAAAATATATATTTCGTTCTGCAGGAGCCTGTCTCGGATTTGTGAGGTCAAGGTTATTCCGTAGAAAAGACTAAAGAAAAAAACAAAAAAAAAACAAAACAAAAAAAAACAACAACAACAACAACAACTATACTAACAACTATAATTATAGTTCTCATAAATGTTATATCTTACACTGGTGCTATTGTTCAGAGTTGTGTGAGTGTTTTGAATTGCAATTGAAATCCATGGACACTAACATCATATTGTTAACATATCGATAGGACAGACTAGGGGTCACTTAACCCTAATACCAACCAACCAATGAATAGATTTACTTCTCAAATATCAGATATTCTTACATTGAAAAGGTGAGAGGTCTTGACATCGACCTGGACCCGCCCTGCCGCTAGCGAACTATAAACTATAAACTTTATTTTGTAGTTAAGAGGGTTTTAACCATGGATTTATTAACATAACACATTTAACTAATGAGTAAATGCATTATAACTATAAATTAACATTAATAAAAGGTACTTACTTAGCTAAACTAGGCTAAATGTCTACCTATTAACTAAATAGTCTAAACTATTAACAAATCAATCATCTGATCACTAGGCCCATTAGTTGATAACAATATAGTTAGCTAGCTAAATAATAAAAACAGTATATAATTATATAGCCTACATTTTCAGAAAAAACAACAATATAAAAATACAGAAATAAAGAAGGTTATTGTAAACTGCATACTTTTTAATTTAGACCTATTCTAATGTGTGAATAATAATTTCCAAAAAGTATGTTACCCGTAAGTAAGTGTAAGTATATAAGCGTATGTATGTAAGTATGCAAGTGAAACAGCTACACAACGGGCCAGTCTGGGAAACCTCACAATGAAATTAAAATAATAAGTTGTTTTTTTGTTTTCCTATTTTGGCTGTAAGCCCGAAACAAATGACAAATGGTTTCTTGATTTTCTATACACTTTTGAGATTGGTAAACGAGAAAGAGCCGTTTTCCGGTTTTAGATCTTCCATTTCAAAACGACAATCAGCGAAAAAAACACGCTTTAAATATGAAGCTCTGCTGTGTCCAGCATCAAAATACAGCAAAATCACGGTTAAAATAAACTTTTTCTTTGTCATACTGGGATTAGACTTTTCTTATTGACAATGATTTGTTGTAGTATGCTCATGGACCACTAGGCGGTGCACCTGTCTCACATGAAATAGGCTGTGTCTCCTTGGCCCACTGCACATTGCAGAAAAAACTCGAGGATGTTAGAGTCAGTTTAATGTATATCCTATATTGTGAATGACTTGGATTTATCCTGTTAACATGTTTAAGTTGTGTGCAAAGGAGAGTAGCAGACTACTGGAGAATAGAGCGTTTCACAGATCACTGGAACATGCTGGCTGTATGTCTAATTATATGCATACATGCATGCATACATACATACATACACACATACATACACACATACATACATACATACATACATGCATGCATACATACATACATACATGTAACATTATGAATTTGTAGTATAAATGTATAAAATCCACAAGTCAGAGTTAGGGGAGTGCACTATTAACTTTTCAGTAGGCTGCCTGTCTACATGGAAATGCTTTGCCTGGATGATGATATCAAGTCTTATCTTTCTTGCTTCTAATGAATTAAGAGTGCTTTTTAATTGCTCAGAATACATTGTAAAATATGCCCTCTATTTTGAGGGGCGTCGCTTCTCCATATCTGACCTATAACTTAACCTGGGGGCATTCCTTCTCTCCATAGAGATAAATAGGTTTAATGTCAAACCATGGAACATTTCAGATAAAGCAATAACATCAAGTAGGTGGTGGAGCTTTGATGTGCCTTGAAGAAGAAAGATGCTTATTTCTGGTATTTAGTTTTAGATCATTATTATAGCATTCAGAAAATATAGTATAGCGCAATAAGCCTTATTTGGAGTTGTAGACTCCACATTTGAACAAATGTTCTGGAAATAGAAGCAGTGCTACCAAAGCACATCTAACTGAGTACTCAAATCGAGATCCAAGTTCAATTAGACACAAAGCAGACCTCCGAATCCCGAATGTGCCCCACAACAATCTTGTCCATACATGGGCAAACCAAACGAGACACCTGTAATCAGAGCATGCACTAAACCATAGCATGTCCACACTCCCAAGCACATGAGTGCATTCACTGAGCAGCAGCACGTCTAATATGGGGCCAACTGGCTCAAAGACAAGACACAAGACCAGGTCTGAATCACTCTGGACTTAAAATAGACAGCAGCCCCCTTTGAGTGGCAGACTGTGAAATGATCATATGGAACAGACTAAATGTTGTTTATCTTGTTGTTTCTCCTCCAAAGCATCATTAGCATCAACGTGGCTCTGAGGCTGATACACAATATTGAGGCTGTGGGACAAAACAAAATTCCTACAAGACAATAGGAGACATCAGATTGGGTCCACAATATTTTTGACAGCACATATAATAAATAAATTGTACAAACTAGTTCACAATTTTTAAATCATTTTTATTTTTATTTTTATTTTACATTTTTGTGGTCATTGTAGCACTGCTTTTTGGGACTCCATATTCTACTTACAGCCTACTACATATAAGTACTCCCCAGTTGTACTTGAGAGAGATTTCTATTGAGATTGGTTTTTTTTTGTCTGTTTTTATTTGTTAAATGAATTTAAAAGGTACAAAAGGCAGTTCCAGGTCAAGGAACACTATATAACATATACCCATAGGTGGATTACATGGACGGAGCGATTGCTTTGGCAGCTTGTGCCCAAAAGCTGTTTATCAGGTTTGAGCAAGAGGTAAAAAAAAAAAAAAAAGTTTGTTTTGGCAGAACCCGAGTTGTTTTGCAGGTCAGTACTGGTTTCTGTTAGCTAACAGAGGCACAGATGGGGGCATTTCTTTGCACAATAAACATGGCAGATGGACAAAATATGGAAATAGACAAAAGCATCGCAAAGTAAAAAAAAAAAAACAGAAGCAGGAGAGGAAACAATGGCTTTCAACAGGTGCTACATTGTCCAGAAAATGGAAGACACAACAAAAAGAAAAAGATGCTTGGGTGTGTGTGCTCTTAGCCTTGTAATTCTTCATCATCAATATTTACAAATATGAAAGGATTGCATTCAATTGAGGGATTGTATCGATTGGTTGGCATTGACTTGCTTTTTAGCTTTGAGTCATAGGGCTTACATTTAAATTATTCATTTTATACAAAGGTTTCAGGCCCAAGAAGAAAGTCTTGAATGTAAAACAGGGATGGTGTGGCTCAAAAAGGATTGTATCAGAGTTCACTGATTTGAGGAGGCTAAAATAGATGGATAAATAGATAGATAAAGAAATAGATAGATAATGAGATAGGGAGGTAACATACCACTGCCAAATATTATGTAACGTCACCAAAACTACAATTTTCAAGCCAAATCTTTACATAAGTGAGTTTGGCTGTATTAGTGAAATGCTTGTGACCCATGCGCTGATCTGTAATCTGTTTAGCCAAATATACAAAGAGTTTATTGTGCATTTTCTTTCCTTGAAGCAAGAGGGGAGACCTGGGGCACAGAGCTATCCCACATCTCTGTATGTGCTCCCAGACTGAACAATAAGGTTTGATTTACTCAGCACTCACATTTAATTATTGTCCATCTACAATCTGAATCAGTTTTGAAGAGTCCAAATTAAAAAGGAGCCCAACACTGTCACTAAACTCATCTATACCTACTGGGCAGATGTGCTGTGGTCCTGTCTTAAAATAAACACAGTGGCACTTTTTGCTGAACACTTCGTTCTCTTTTCATATTCTTTGAAGAATAAAAAATAAACTCTTTGAAAAAACTTGAATCGTCAGTGATTGAATGGAAAGTCAAAGAAAAGCGTTCAGCGGTGCATTCACTGTAGTTCTTACGGGGCATTTATGATTTGAGTTTGACTTCTCACCTCTTCTACACTGTTTCAATGATTAAGAATCCAATTAAAATGCTTAAGTTTAACTGACAAGACCAGATCTGAGTGATGTTTGACTGTTTGATTGCCCAATGTTTCTGTTTATTTTGTGTTTTAGATGTGAAGAGAGGTGTGGGTGTTGTCTGTTTTTTATGCTAGAATTAAAAAATGGAAAGAAAATGTAAGTTTACTGCATGTAGTTGTAGTATTGAAGTAAAAGTTTGAATATGCACAGTAAATAAGATGTACTCATTGTTTCTCTGTCAATCACTGGGTTCTTACCATAGTCCTTCTACATTTCATGCAGACCCCACGTTTTCATGCCCTTGCTTTGCTCTTAGTAATTATAATCAAAATCTATGAATAATAATATGCAAGGAATTATGCAAATAAACTACTTTAGATTCAATGTATAATTTATTCCGAGGAGCACAAGGAGACACATGGTGACCATTTAAACTGTAAATCTTTAATTTTAGTATCCTTGCCTCCCTTAATTTGCTCACTGATTGTAAGAGCCGACAAACTCTCTTTTTATCAAGTGAGCACCAAATGAAACATGATAAAACTGGTCGTCCATATCTATAATTGCATCATTTAGGGTTAAAGCTTTGCTCTCACAAACCTAAACTTTTGGCTCTGACATCCAACCTTTAGGGCTTCATTACCTCTGTGGCACTTTCTGTTTTCATTAGTGGTTTTTCGGTCTAAAGCTGTGGAAAAATCAAGTGGAAATGTGATTATTTGTTTGGGACACAGGAAAAGGTCAATGAACATGTATTTATTATTTATCCGGACTTACAAAGGATTTTCTGACAGAAAGTAGGAGTAACAAAATGTGAATCATGTGACCTAAATACTCAGATAACTCTCCTACTCATTAGTAAGATACATACCACATCCACAGCCACGCTTAAAGGCACAGCACAATAATTATGCAAATTTGGCACCGAAATAACTACGAGGCATCTTTTGAATTCCATGTGCAAGTCCTGGAAATGTTTACTATAACAAATCAGCTCAGTTTTCCTTCACTCACGCATGAACCTCGAGCAATCTATTCCTAAAATGTTACATAATGCGTGACACAGTGGGTTGAGCCAGTCTCCTCAAAAAAATATAACATTGTAAAGTATATAACATTTATAAGGTTAGAGAACACAATGAGACTGCTCTGTGTGGCTGCTTTATAGCCCATGTTTCTACCATGTTTGCGTATTGATACTTTGCGCCTGATGTCTTTAATCTGTGCTTTATTTGAACACAAACTGAACATAAAGAACTGACTTAGCTGGAACTATAACAAGTGAGATCATTGTGATGTGTGTGATGGTGTGGTTAAAGTGAAATGATTTGTGTGGTTAAAGTCTCTCACACCTTTTTGGTTGAATATTAAACTCCTAAACATCACCATGAATGCTTATATTGTTCACAATAAATAAATAAATAAATAAATACATAGATAGATAGATAGATAGATAAATAAATAAATAAATAAATAAATAAATAAATAAATAAATAAATAAATAAATAAATAAATACATAAATACATAAAATGTTGTGGTTGGTGTTTAAATCCATTTTTCATTCATTTTATAAGTTTGTGTGAGTCAAAGTGAACCTTGATTCAGAGAAGAGAGGAGTCCTTGGGTGTCTTTGAAGAGAGCTGGTCATGAAGTGGGCTATTGTGCATGTGCAGACAGAAATAATGACTGAAGTTAAGTCAATACGTCTCATAACTCAATAACTCAAAAGCCATGTAAGGGCTGTCATAGAATAAATTACCTTTTTTTTATTTTTCTTAAGAGATACTTTCAGAAACAGTCAGCTGAATTGACAGATCAAACTGTACGTATTGTATAAATCATAACCATAAGTCAAGACATCCATAGACTTAGGTTTAGAGGAGGCACTTGACTACGCATCGAAACTCAAATAAGTACAGAACTGATATAAATAATTTTGAAAGCACGGAGGGAAAGAGATGAGACCGGGATGATGTGGGTTTGTGAGCACCAGAGCAGCAGCTTTTTGGCCTAGCTCCAGGCAAAGAAGAGTGCAATAGTGCGACAGAAACTGAAAAAAATATTTGCAATAATCCATCTGAGAATAAATAAATGTGTGTCTGGCCTTTTAGAACAGTCTGGAAAGAAAGAGCTTAACTTTGAGCAGAAGACAAATCTGGAAAAGCCAATATTTTACAACTCGGAGCGTGTAAAAAATAATCAAATAATAAATCTTTCATTTGTTTGAGTCTATCTTGGACACAGACTGCACAGATTCTATTCATCTCCGTACCACCTTCTGTTTTGACAAAGCTTGAAATATATATTTAATAATAATAAGACAGTCATAAAACTCACAAGATTAACATTGCCTGTTTCTAATGTATCCATCAGGGTTGAACCTTAAAGTGTGTAACTTTTTGGTTGCGGGTCTGTCACAGTTCTGCCTTACTGTTATTCAATTACAAGTGGTTTTATAGCCCAAAAATACATAGAAAAGCAAATATTCTGACTTTGAGCTCGGTTGCCTCTCCACAGACCTGGTCCTGTCTCCATGGAGAAAAGCATTTGATGGACCCTTCACAAGAAAAGGGGATCATTATGTTATATTTAGCTATTTTTAAAATCACAATATTCATCTGAATTGACTTAATAAAAGAAACAATTCTGCTGACTTCCACGTGCCCAAATATGGCATCTTGAAAGTAAGTGATTAAAGATTACAGAACACTCCAAATGCAACTTCAAGAGGAGAAACGAGGAGAGGAAACTACAACTACACCATGGTTAAAAGCTCAAAAAAGTTTGTCTTGCATAATAGGTCTGCTTTAAAACCCAATATGCCCCGGTATAAGATTTTTTTTTTTCACTTACCATCTCAAAATGGAATCAACTACCAACTGATAGAGCTTTTAGACTGACTTTGGACACTTTTAAAAGGTGGCTGTGAAAAACTTAGCATCACACATTCTCTGTCTCTTCCTGTGTGATATCCACTTAGATTTGACTGATTAATCAACCAAAACCAGACCTAGAAGGGTAGGGCTCCTACACTTGAATAACTTTAATTCCTAAAAAGAACTCCCCATCACTCTGAGTGGGACATGCAGCCATTTCCAGATAAGATTCATGACCTGAGACCCGGTGGTGCTGAATATTCTCCTTGACAGAAACCATCAGGGCACACTCCAGGTCCTGGTTTGATGAAAAGAAGAGATGAAATTCTCCAAGAGAAACTCAGAAAGCTTTTCCCCAGCAGGGCTCAGACAGTGCTCAACAAGTGAAAGAACAAGAACTAACAGATATTTTACCAAGACATATAGAAGAAGAAAAATGATATTTCTAATATGACAATGTTTTAATGAAAAGTAACTGATCCTTAAAAAGTCCTGCGTTATGCAAAATTCCTCTTGTGAGCTTTAAGACCTGTTATAATGCTGTTATAATGCTGTTATAATGCTGTTATGATGCTGTTATAGTGCTGTTATAATGCTGTTATGATGCTGTTATAGTGCTGTTATAATGCTGTTATGATGCTGTTATAATGCTGTTATAATGCTGTTATAATGCTGTTATAATGCTGTTATAATGCTGTTATAATGCTGTTATAATGCTGTTATAATGCTGTTATAATGCTGTTATAATGCTGTTATAATGCTGTTATGTGCTCAAAAACATACCTGAAGTTGTGTTTTGTTTCATACAAATGTTTTAGTCATTGTTTAATATTACTCTTTCTACATCTCCAATGATCAAAATAATCTGTTCCACCTTGTGATGTCATGAAGCTGTAGTTTTAAAGTTTACAGCTTCGTTTATCTTATGTTTTGTAAAGACAGGAAATCCCAGTGCTGAAACTGAGCCCAAATTATGAAGTTATTACTGCATAACATCACAAGGTGAAACAATGCATTTTCAATTTGAGAGAAGAACTCAGACTAAATATGCAGAGTTTGTGTGTTAAACATGTGTGAATCAAACCAAACACAACTCCAGGTCTGTTTTATCATGAGGAAAATAGTGTAATATGAGCTTTAACACATTTCACATCATGCTCCTGTCTGAGCATTTGAGAAAATATCACCTGTTAGACCCAAGGGGTGTAAAGACTTTAAAATTTTGCCAGATTTCTGAGAGCAAATGAGATAATGGGGAAATTGTGTAATCCTTGTCATTTTTCACAAATGGACCCATTAAATGCAATCATGGTGTAATCAGAAAGCCCACGCAGAAGCCTGGATATTGTACTGTTGTGCAGGGACTATATAGAAATAAGTCTTAAGTCAGATAAAATCTTGTTCTCTGGTTCAGTTTTGTCACAGCTTCTCCCTCAGTTTATCCACATAATAAATAGAATACACAACACAAGTTGTTACCTCAGAACACAATTTTTCATGCCCTCCACTCTGAGTAAGATTTTTGAGGATACATTTCCAAGACTTGAATTAAAAGAAAAACAGTTAGGCTTATGACTTTATAATAATGACAATTTAATTAGACTTAGTAAAGAATGAACAAAGGCTTGTGATTCAGACACGTAAACCCATTGACTTAAATGTTATTATATGGAATTATAAGGTATCAGTCAAAAGGTTTGTAATCTTGAGTCAAAAACTACTTGTTGATTATGGGGTGGTTAAAAGTACTGAAAATCTGATATAATTCAATACCAAAACTAGAATTGAAACTAAGCTATAAATATCTACACTTAAAAGTCACATTCTAAAGCCTGAAAAGCTTTAGAATGATCTTAAACTGTATCAAAAAGTATAAGACCACATAGATTCGACAACTGAGGGAGTACACAGATATTAGATTACATGGCAATATTAAAGAAAGTACTATTATTTCATGTTGAAAATCAAATTCTATTACCTAATTATCACTGTTCACTGTTGAGTATGTTTACTCCTTAATATTGAAATCAAGTTTGACATGATATCATTGTGACAGCTCTAGTCCATTATTCTGTCTTTCTTCAGGGTTTCTTAAAGCTATAGTTAAAGTGTAGTTATTCTAAAATGTGAAACATAAAATGTAATAAACTGTGTATATATTCATTTTATTTGTAGTATAATTTCTCCAAAAGTAAAATTGTGTTATAGAAAACTTTTGTTTTGACAGGTGAATACTAATAATGCTCTGTTCTGGGTACAATTTAGCCCAGCTGCTTTATGAAAAACAGATGCAACAGATAATTGACACAAATTCATGCACACCCAGACTTCCTCATTTGCTACAATTATTTCAGTTTACTCTCAGTCTGTTTGACTTTGTTTGTGTCTTTCACTTTTGGTGCTGAGCGTCAGCAGCTGGTCACTATCGCCCCATTTTTATTTTAGTATTTTACGCCCGTTTCCATTGCAGAATTTGAACATAATGTAAATAAAGTACAAGCTCATCCATTTTCACTTCCTACTGAATAGATGTGTTACGCTTGGCTGTTGTCTCTAAAGCAGCTCCGACATCACGGCTGGCATCCCTCACACACCAGCACATTGACAAATCTCCAGCAGATGCTATTGACTTTATAAATAGATGTTTTTGAAAAATAAAATTAGTGAGGGGCATCTGCCAAAAGGAGCTGCATGTGCTTGGACATTTCCAGTTTTATTCAGAGTCATTCAGCACGGACTCTGTGTGCAACTAAATTACAATTATGGATTGGAGTGAAAGTGAAGATAGTCTATAACAAATATTGATTAATCTCAAATGGATAATGTAGTCACTCAGGAATAACTATATATGAAAAGTACTATTGGGGCTGCAGTGACTAAGTGGTATAAAGATCCTATATTATGCTGTTTTTGAATCTGTTATTCTGTTGTTTCCTCATCAGGAATGTACTTGGAGTTGTGTTTTGTTTCACACATGTTTAACACAAAACTCTGCATATTTAGAGTTCTTCTCTCAAACAGAAAACACTCTGTTCCACCTTGTCCTGTCATGAGGAAATACAGGGAGTGATACACTGTGTTTTTAAACTCCATACACCTCAACTAGAATCATTTGGATAATTTAAGCATTGGAATAACCAATCTTTACTGAACTAAAGTTAAAAAGTACCTGTTAACGTGACACCTACCTCTTCATGACATCACAAGGTGGAGTGTTTTCTGTTTGAAAGAATAACCCTAAATATGCAGGGTTTGTGTGTTAATGTGTGTAATGAAACAAAACATAACTCCAGGTATGTTTGTGATGAGATAACAACATCCTAGCATGGCTTAAAATTCCATTATTCCATAATAATACATGTACTGAAAATACATATTCAGAATACTCATTTTGAGTAAGTGTATACCTGTATAGTTACTATAGTTATTATTAGTTATTATAAGCTGGTGGTATTCAGCATGCAGTTGCCTTCCTAAATCAAAGGGCAATACATTGTGGTATTTTATCATGTAATTTTGGCTCTGTACTGCAGATTAAGAGATTGAGATTAATGAGAGTGTGAGAGTGTCAAATTAGACTTCAGTGTTAATGAATAACAAATAGGGCAACAGCAGAAATAAAGCAGTGTGTGTATATGTATATGCATATGCATATGTATATGTATATGTATATGTATATGTATATGTATATGTATATGTATATGTATATGTGTATATGGTATTCAGTATTCTGTAACTAAATACACTTATTCTTCCTAACACATAATATCATTGAAATAATATTTATTTCTCATAAAACTATATTAGACGCCACCTCATTACATAATCTAAGTCTAACCTATAATTCATTGCACTGTGTTTACACTTTAAGACTTCCACTTGTAAATAAAACATAACACGGCTCTAATTATGGCCCAGACTGACTATTAAAGCCAGTGGAATGTAGGTTTAACGAGAAACATTTGTTTATATGGCAGAAAAATAATATTGGTTAAATAACAGGTCACATCACACTTGTTACATAAGTGAACCCGCACTTCCATGTATAGGACCACACTGATGCTGGATGATAAAGTGGAACCAAACAGACAAGATAATGCCCTTTAAATGTAGTGACAGATTGAGGCTGCACAGATCCATATAGCCAATAGCGTGGATGTGTTTTGCTCTCAGCTTTTAATTGGCCTCCTAAAGTTCAGAGTACATCTCCTGCTGCGTGTCAAGCCTCTTCTTTTATTAGTGGCTTTTGATGAATGCGTCTGCTCAGATGGACAGATTCAGCAATGATATTAGTAACATGATGTTTGTTTTAAGGAAACTGTTTTAAGAGAATGTCATTAGGCAAGGCACTTCGCCCACATTGCCTAGTATGGAAGTGGTGTGTGTGTGAGTGATGGTGGTGGTCGGAGGGGCCGATGGTGCAGATTGGCAGCCTGGCTTCGTCAGTCTGTCCCAGGGCAGCTGTGGCTACAATAGTAGCTTATCGCCACTGAGTGTGGAGTGAAAGAATAATGAACTGTAAAGCGCTTTGGGTACCTTGAAAGGCGTTATATAAATGCTAGGATTAATTAATTAATTATTATGAGCACTGATGCAAGGTTCAGGGCATTTTTGGACAATGCCATGTAGTGATTTAGCATCTTGTACACCAGATGCCCTTCCTTTTGCCACCAGCCAAACTGGAGTGACAGTGAAGTGATTATTGAGTTACAGTCACCGCTTGATATTTAGACAGTTTCTCTGATGAAGGTGAAATTTTCAATGCCTTTCTGTAGATTCACACTGAAGTATAAGTCTGAACTCACATCAGACTAAAACTATTTATACTTTTTGGTGCTACATATCTACCCCTATGTACTGGCATAGGAAGATGATATCTGACCACATATTTAACTAGTTCGCATTATCATCTGTGTTAATCTAGAACCAATATGACTTGGGCAAAAAAATCATGAGATTTTGGAGCAATCGTGTGCAAGGCCTGCATATGTCCCACACTGTGGCTGATGACAGAGGAAAACAGTGCCAACTCTGCAGGTGGGGGGAGAGGAGGAGCAGCCTGGGAAAAAAAAAAAAAACATTGAAAGGGTTACAGATGTTCAGCTTCAATGCACCTACACTCTGGCACTGCACCAGTCTATTAAAGACAACTGATTAAATTTAAATTATGATTTATGATGATTCATTTATTATATTATTATATTATATATGGCTATATAAAGCACTATATATCACTATATTATATAATATCTTTGAAAAGCCTTGTATGTTGTAAATATAGAAATACAGTTTCACGTGTACCACTGTTGGTGTGAGCTCCTTCAGGTAGTTCACTGATTCCCCAGCTGTTCAAATATGAAATATATTTTGAGCACAAATTCAATCCTAGAATCCACATTTTTGTCGTCCTTTGGTTTAGTCTTTATTCAAAACTAATATAGCAGATATGTTTATATAGTCCTGTATATAGTCCTGTTTTAGACCTGATTGGTGATACTTGACAATCACTGAACTAAAATATATGTTTTAAAGACATTTTAATTTGAGTAACACCTGATTTAGTTTTCTGCGTGTTTGATGCCGTGTTCAGAAAAGTTGGAAAAGCATAACAGCTGCGCTGCTTGTGAAGATGAAACAATCCCAACCCGAAAACACTTCCAATCCAAAGACCCCTCAAAGCGGCACAGATCCTTCTCCCTCTGCTCTCTCTCTCTGTAAGTTTGGAGAGGGGCTGGTCCTGGGAGTGATGTCACCTCGATCCTGCAGGAGCCGTGAACAACTCCGCGCATCACTCCGCACCAACACTCTGTGGCTTTACGCACGGAGGGAGTGCGCATCCTCGACAACTCCAAGCGAATTGTGAGTTCTGATTGCGGCTTATTTTATGGGAAAACATCATGGGAACTTCTTATGGACTTATTTTGAATAAGCAGAGAATGTGGTGCTGTTTATCAGGCGGGGACGTTATGCGTAATCCAAGCCAATAATCCAGCGCGCAATCCACTGGCGAGGACTGGAGTAACAGGAGAAAGAACTGCCAAAATGACGCACATGGACGCTTTGAAAACAGAATGGATTTGACACAAGTAACTGTGCTTCGTGAGAACGTGTCGAGCGATGAGAACAGCACTGACGCAAAGTTCTCTTTGCCGCACACGGAGCTGGTGGCTGCGCTCATCATCCTGGTGGTCACCGCGATTATACTGCTGACCATAGTGGGCAACGTTTTGGTGATTGTGGCGGTGCTCACGAGCCGAGCTCTCCGTGCGCCACAGAACCTTTTTCTAGTGTCCCTGGCTTCAGCAGACATCCTGGTGGCTACACTGGTCATCCCATTTTCACTGGCCAATGAGGTCATGGGCTACTGGTACTTCGGCAGCACCTGGTGCGCATTTTACCTAGCGCTAGATGTGTTGTTTTGCACCTCATCAATTGTGCACCTGTGCGCCATAAGTTTGGATCGCTACTGGTCTGTCACAAAAGCGGTCAGCTACAACTTGAAGCGCACGCCAAAGCGCATCAAATCCATGATCGCAGTAGTTTGGCTTATTTCTGCGGTCATCTCCTTCCCTCCTCTCCTTATGACCAAACACGGAGAGCGCGAGTGCCTCCTCAATGATGAGACCTGGTACATTCTCTCCTCATGCCTTGTGTCCTTCTTTGCCCCGGGGCTCATCATGATTCTAGTTTACTGTAAAATCTACAAAGTGGCAAAGCAGCGTTCCTCCACTGTGTTCGTGGCTAAAAACGGCCTGGAGAGGCAACCCTCTCAGTCAGAGACATGTTTCGTTACAAATAAAGACCGTTTTGAAACTGAAAGTCCAAGCAGCCAAAGCTCCGGGAGCAATCAGCAGAGACGCGGGGAACTGGATGACATTGACCTGGAGGAGAGCTGCTCCCAGTCGGATACGAAACCGCGCAGCAACCGCTTCACTAAACGGAGAAAGGTGGAGGGCGCGAACTGCTGTCCTCCGCAGAACTGCCGCCTTTCTTGGGCATCCTCCCGGGCCGTGCACATGCACCCGGAGCAACAGAAGAACCCCAGCGGGAGACAGCAACTCGCAGCTGCGAACAAAACCAAAGTGGCCCAAATGCGGGAGAAACGCTTCACCTTCGTCCTGGCCGTGGTCATGGGGGTCTTCGTTTTGTGCTGGTTTCCTTTTTTCTTTACTTACAGCCTGCATGCAATCTGCAGAGACAGCTGCTACATACCTGGCGCACTTTTCAACCTCTTCTTTTGGATTGGCTATTGCAACAGTTCCGTGAACCCAATCATTTACACAATTTTCAACAGGGATTTTAGGAAAGCCTTCAAGAAAATTATTTGCAGAACTAAGCGCACATAAATAAGTGAGGGAAAATAGGTCACATCGCGGGACAAGTCTGAAGAGCACATCACATCATAATCCAGGGAGTGTGTATCTCAACTGCTCATCCTCCCCAAATCTTACTCTATTTAAATGTATCTGTAATATTACTGACCAAGTGTTGTACAGATCTAAATGTCTAAATGAATAAATGTTCAGGTGAGTACTAGTGGGATATGTTTCTATTTTACGTACCAACGTGTCATGCTGTCAAATGACACACATAGGCCCATTTCATGTTCCTGAAACTCTGCAAATGGCTGCATATAGATTTAGCTAGATCAGAACCTTGCACTTGGAAATAACTGTGAATCACTCTGAGCGTGTGTGTGGAGAAAGATTCAGTCACCAAGAGCATATTTGGATCACACGGTCTGTATCCAATCTGTTCGACAGACCTTAACTAGCAGGGAACCAAATCGGGATCCAGCACTGGACAAAAATCAATTATGCATTAAAAATAAAAGATAGCATATTAAATAAAGAACTATTAAAGGTCCCATATTACATCAAGTTGACTCTTTTGAGCTTGAAGCCATGTTAGAGTGTTACCTCCTGAAAAACATACCCTTTCACTCACAAATGTTTGAGTAATCCTGCATTATTAGTCTGTCAAAGCTCAAAATGCTCAGTTCCACGTTTTGATGTCATGAAGTGGCAGTTTTCAAGTTAACAGCTTCTTTTTACCTTAGATTGGCAATTCAAGGGATGAAATTATCCAAATGTTTCAAGAGAACGTAGTATTGAATTTAAAAACACTATGAAGTTCTTCCTGTATTACCACATGACATCACAAGGTGGAACAGAGAGTTTTACATTTGAAAGAAGAACTAAAATCTGCAGGGTTTGTGTGTTAAACGTGTGTGAGAAAACACCCACCAACAGCAACTCTGGATCTGTTTGTGATGAGGAAACAACATATCAGAAAATAACATAATTTGGGCACTTTAAGGATTTGTTAAGGGTGAATTTTCAACATTAAATCATCAGACCTTCAAAACCTGGGTAAAAGCTGATCAAATTTGTGATAGAAGTGCTTCTTACAGCAATTATTTTTGATGTACTTGATGTGAAAAGTTTGGGAATGACTTAGATATTTGACCAATTAATGCACAAAATGTTACAATGGCTTTAACCAATTATATTAGGTGACCGGTCTGATCTGTGGAGAGTCGACCCTTCTTACAAAGTGCATGTTTTTCTGAGCAAATACAGCTGGTTAAATTAATGCAAAAATATCTGAAGGGCTCATGGTAAGCTATTTTCTGACCTTTCTTATGTTTCCTCCTGAAAAACATACGTGGAGTTTTGTTTTGTTTCACTCACACCTGTTGTGCTGTGTTCTTCTCAAACTGAAAACGCTCCGTTCCACCTTGTGATGTCATATGTAGGGTGAGCCCTGTGTCCCCTGTCCCATCAGTTATCCAAAAAACCAATTATTTGTCCCAGTTTTAAACAAGAAATGTCACAGGTGTCCTTATTTTTCACCAATCTATTACAAGCCAACAGTAAAGAAAGGCCTGAACATGAAGTAAAACACAGAAAAATAGCTTAAAAATGACCAAAACACAAAGAAAATGTGATTATACTGACTCATATTAGTCCTGAGTGCATAAAACTTTCACAATTGTATTATTACCAACCCAAACCAGGGGTGTCTCAGGTTTTCTTTTGAAATTCTGGTCATTCTCATCATGTGGTAGTTCAGAAATGGCTCCATTGTGCTTTTAGAGAGAAAATATAAGTTGAAATCCGGACCGGTGCAGTCAGTTATCAGAGAAACACCTAAACTTACATAACGGCATAATCTCACCCCCTCCGCTCTCAGAACAAGCTCTGCACAGAACAATGTCCAGGCCCCGCTGTGTCTGCAACATCTACGGGATATCAGACAGATGTTTGATTTCAATTTATACCTCACAATACGGCGCGTGCGTTCCGGCGCATTCCAGATATTGCCTTCATTCCTTCCCTCAGTTTATCGTGTATATTTTGCGACATACTACGAAATTGCTACTGTCCGACGGCCTATTTTCAAAACGCCATTTCTCTTTACTGTTATTGCTTCTCTTGTATGTTATCTTCCGTGGAGATAATATCAAATAGCCTCACAAATCCCCTGTTTTGTGTTTTGAGAGAGGCGGCTTCTGTTATTGTAGCTTCTGAATTATGAATGTGAATTATGTTATTGGTAGCCCCAAGTAGAACATCCTGATTAGAACATGTTAAGCAATTTTCTTTCCAAAATTCTTGTTTTATATCTGTCTATTTTATCTTCACCTGCTTGTTTCCAAAGAGATGTTTTTCCTTTGGCTATAACCTTTCACAATCTCCATGCACAATGTTCCAAAGTCTGGTTTTAACTTTCTACATAGATGAAATCACGTGCCACTTACAGAAAGTTGCACAGTGCTGATTTAGTCACAAGCAAATGAACAACTGTATTTACAAAAACAAATCACGCAGTGTCACGGAAGAGAAGGAAACAGCCAAATGTTATGACGAAGTGTTTTCTACAGGATGTACCGGACAGAAAACATACTTGGAATGCCAAATATTTTGTACTATGGAGCCTCTTGAGAAAAGCCCATGTAGCCGTCCCACTTCACGTTATCCTACTTTCTGTTTATGCGTCTGCTTGGGATAAATACAGTATTTATATCCCCTCAGGAATGTCTCACTGGAAAGCAGCCAAAGATAATCACCTTTTTACATGAAAGCTGTCATCTTAAAAGGACTCTCCGACCCAAAAAAGTTGAGCAATATTCATGAGAGATGTGTTAAAATATCATCAAGGGATAGTGCATGTGAGGGAGAGAGAAGGTGGATGCATATTTTTTTTTTAAATTTATGCAAGAGCAGAATAAAAAGTGCAGCTTTTGGAAGAGGAACCCCTTGAAAATATCCAAAATCCGTCTCACAGATGAAATCCACTGCAGTCTTATTTCAAACAGTGTATAGAATTTGATTTTGAAAACTTTTTGTTGAGTTGTGGCACAAAAGCAGAGATTTATGAGCAAAGAATGTATCAAGGTTTATGCAAAAATGACAAAATATGAAAACACTAAACAAGAAGCAGCCATAGATCAAAAACCTCTTATACCACCTATATATTGCAATGGTAAAGAACCACGTTAATGAAGTTAATGGGCCCATATTATATTGTTTTGTGATCTGTGTTATAATGTGATGTCATAAGGCAATACAGTGGGGCGCCAGTGGTAAAAACTGTTGTGTTCTTAGACAAGGCACTTCACCTACATTGCCTAGTATGGAAGTGGTGTGTGCGTGAATGATGGTGGTGGTCGGAGGGGCCGATGGCACAGATTGGCAGCCTCGCTTCCGTCAGTCTGCCCCAGGGCAGCTGTGGCTGCAATAGCAGCTTATCACCACTGAGTGTGGAGTGAATGAAGAATGAACTGTAAAGTGCTTTGGGTGTCTTAAAAAAGTGCTATATAAATGCAAGGAATTAATTAATACAGGATGATTTGGATTATTTCAATCTTGGAATTGCCAATCTCTACTGGCCTAAAGGTAAAATGTAGCTTTTAACTTGAAAGCTAAAACTTTGTGACATCACAAAGTGAAACAGAAGGAACATGAGCTTTGAAGATGTAGGCAGACTAATAAACTAGGATTACTCAAAAACATGTGTAAATTAAACTAAATCCAACTCTAGGTAGTGTAAAAACCTGACTAATTACAGAAGTTTACTGACTACTGTGTACTATGTGTTTATCAAACTAATTTCTCTATAGATACATTAACAGTGCATATGTCATTTTCTCTGATTATGATATAGTCATGCAGGAGACTCATTACAGTCTAACAAAACCGGCAACTCCCTCTGCGAACCGTACCTCTCGATTCAATTACATTTCTAATCAGCCACCCAGTTGCAGGAAAACGGAGAACGGTGGTTTTAATTATCTTAAGATTCTCTGTTACTTCTGAATCAGATGTAATGTCTCACAGCAGGAACATGTGAAGAACCGGTGGCTTTTATGTCAAAAGACCTAGAAAAGTGCCTTCATGTGACACAGTGGATTTGTCAGATCTTTCACATCGAGATCTAGAGAAATATTCATGAGTTTCAGCTTCCTGTTTATAGCCTTATAGTGGAGCATTTTCCTTCATTCATTGCTTCATCACCCTGAAAAAAAATGGATATGTGGTTGAGCCAGAATGTTCAATCACTTTGCATTAAAGACAGAGTTGATTCAATTGCTGTGTAAGTCTGACAATAAAAAATAAATATTTAAAGTAAGAAAATATATTAGCTCAAAAACTGACCAAGACTGTGTCGATGATGTTTTGAAAGCAACGTTTTATTTGACCATTATACTAGTTTAATACAAATGGAACAGAACAGAACCGTTATAAAGAAACTTAAAGACTTCTTCAAACTTTATTGATCCACAAAGGGAAATATAAGCATTGTAATGTCATTTATTTCTATGCCGTTACAAGACCAGAACAAAAATCAGAAAATTAACATAAATACATAAATACATAAATACATAAATCTTATAAACCCCGTGTCTTTTCTTTTACAAAACGTAGAGAAGCTTTAACCAAAGATGTTCTTCCAGGTATTTCCAAGTGGTGTAAATATATTAGGTCCAAGTTTCCTGTCGGTGCCGCTTAGGGCCAGGGTCTATTCCCGAAACAGAGGAAGAGGTCATTATAAATGTTCACCGATGTCCCTTTTAGTAGCACAAGATGAAGTGAGCGGTTCCTTATTGTCCTCTGGCCCGTTACCTTGTTGTCAGGCGCAAAGCAGCAAAAGCAGGTAATTGCTTTTTTTTCAATTGTCCCTAACAAGATAAAAGTGGTTTACGTGGCAACCTCCCCGATCTCTCCCCCGCTGAGGATCGGTAGAATCCAGCGTCTTAGGGTCATCTTTAAAATATGACTCTGCTCGACACCACTGGCTGTTGTATCTATTGTATTTGTGTCGGGGGAAGCAGCCAAACTTAAAGCTGACAGTGAGATAACTAACCTTGGTCTCGTGTGCGTCTGTGCATGAAAATGAGCCAAAGGATTCTCCCTCTCCGCTGCCTGATAGACGCACAATACTGCTCAATGAATCGTGCGTGCTTTTCTGGCATTTAATTACGTCAAAATTAATGACCGGGCGAGTTTAGAAAAAAAATCATCTCGGTATAATTATTGAAGCTACAGCGTGAGGGGTCAGACGTTTGGTATTTGTGATGAATGATTATTTTTCACTCTTTAATACTGACCAGACCCTGTGGATACGTCTGGGTCGCTCCGCTCACCAAAGGTCAAATATGGGTTTTCTTTGGCCTTTTGAGTCAAGTCAGAGCACCTGTCTCATTTTGATGCATATTTAAACCTTTGTACTGGTGCGTTTAGGAGCAGTGTGGCTGAGACAATGTGTAGGTTTTCCAAAGGAGGTGCAGCAAACTAGAATGCAAATTATTTTAGTGAGATAACTTCAAAAACTTCAGTCTAGCCAAGTTAAGATTACATGAATTTTTTTTTTTTTATCATGATTTCAGTAAATTTCA
>JACN01100770.1:0-12186 GCA_000787155.1 Scartelaos histophorus | reverse complement strand
TATATATATATATATATATATGTTTAGTTCACTCTTTGGTACAGAGTTGAACATTTGGAAAAACAAGCCACGTTTAGGTTTGGGGTCTATGGGGAGAGGGCTATTATGGATGGAGCCGTGAGAACTTCCCTCTGCAGTATTAATAGACAGATCTGCCTCTGTTTTCTCATCATTCAGGCTCAGTGTTTGACATGGTTTGGGGTAAATGCAGAAAGGTTCTCAGATTGTGTTATTTCAAACTGACAAGACACAGAAGCACTAAAGTGTTTCCAAACTCCACAATGTTTAATAACTTTACACAAACAAATGAAGCTTTGGATAATGTCAATCATTTCTCAAACTTTTACAACCAAGAAGCACCACAGAAAATATTAGGACCCATGTTACACTCTTTTCTGATCAATGTAATGATGTTTTTTCCTCATCAGAAACAAACCTGGAGAGGTGTTTTGTTTCATTTACATGTTTAACACATAAACCCTGAGTTCTAAAATATTCCACCTTGAGTCAGTCATGTGGTAATACAGGAAATGCTCCACTGGCTTTTTAAACTCCATACACCATCACAAGGATCATTTATTATTATTATTCAATTCTTTTTTATTGACTTTTAACAATGTTTAAACATACATAAACATTACACAAGAACAGAAGAGCATTTGGGTGATTTCAGTCTTGGAGCTGCTAAACTACTGATTTGACATCACAAGGTGGAACAGAGCAAACAAAAAGCACTTGAACTGCCAGACTTCCAGTATCAACATGGACATACATAAACTAAATACATGACTAAGAGGAGGTACGAATGCAAAGTATCTCTGACTGTTGTGTGTTTTACAGGGTGGCATGTACGTGTTCCAGCTGTTCGACTACTATGCAGCCAGCGGTGTGTGCCTTCTGTGGGTGGCATTCTTTGAATGCGTTGCTGTTGCCTGGGTTTATGGTATGTCTGTTTTATTTTATTTCTGTTATTAAATAACACGTATTGTGCTTGAGCCTTCTCTATAGTTATAATCTATGACCAGACATAAGCCTGACTTAGAAAAAAAAATCACTGAACATATATTGTAGGACCTAACAACTAATAGGCCGGGGGCTCGGGGGCCGCCTTAGGTCCCCGGAAATTTTTGGGATTTTAGGTGCTCTGTGGTGCAATCTGGGCAAAATATTCCTATCCTACATTCCTACATTGTATGTTCCACTCATACCAGAAATAATTCCAAATCCCTAAACTTGGTATCCTCTTGCTATCGATCGATACGGATTTCCAGCGCCGTGAATTCTGATTGGCCGATTCACCTTCGTCATCAAAGCCTCGGAAGGTACGAACGTAGCCGATTGTCTTATAAGGAAAATCTCGGTCGCTTGTGACAAATGCACGTGGCTTTGATGTAAATTATTCTTGGTCAAAACAGACTTAATTTATTCTGCTGCTTTACCTTGGGTCCGGGCTGTGGTTAAGGGCCCCTCCCACAAATTTTATTGCAGATTTGCATGAATTTCAGGAACCAGATTCATTAAAAAAAACGCGGAATTCGCAAAAAAAGCTCATGCCTGCTATGACACCCGTGGGTCATTATGTTATAAATTGAAAGAAACAAATCTGCTAACTTACACAACAGAAAACCGTGGTGCCTAATGGGAGCTGATGTCACTGTAAACGTCATCACAACAAAGAGTCAGCACCTCTGACGCTGCAGATCACACCAGCGAGTAGCAGATTTAAAAGAGAAGTGTGTTAAGATGACTACACAACACTGCCCAATCCTACTTCTATCACATCTTAAGAAAATAAACTGGCAAACGAAGCTCGGAGCAGTGGGCGTGAGCTGGTGCTGCTCAAACAGAAGTTGATCAGCAATATGGCGTCTTGAAAATAAGATTAAAGATTGCTCAAACATGCACAAATGACTCCAAATATAACTTTGAAAGGGTAAATGAGGAGAAACATCTAAGTTGATTTTGCAGAATAGGCCTCCATTCATTTTATCTACATGTAATTGTCCATTAAAAATATATCTGAATATTTGCTATCTTGAGAACTTCCTGCTCCAGCCCGTACGCCCTAATGCATGACTGTGCCTATGTTTAGACTAAATGCACTGTACAAACAGCTCAGGTCATTTATAATCTACTTATAAAGTACAGGGTCATTTATTATCAGCATATCAGACAACTCCCATTTGGAAACATAAAGGCAGCCATTAAGCAGTAGGTACAGCACACAGAATGCTGGACGGTTATTATGGACGTACGGTCATAATTCTTTTAGTGCTCACAATAAAGATAGGGAGATGATATTTTTGCAAACAGAGTAAAGATACTAAACGTGTAAGTAAATGTTTTGGATGAGGGTGAAATATTGCTCAATTAACCGCAAAAGTCACAGAATATCAATCCATATCGTTTAACTTATAAATCCTGAGCGTCCTAATTATTCACCAGTAACTTTCAGAGCCAAAGCCAACAACAACTAGCATGCTAACAGGGCGCTTTACATGAAGAGACAAACAGAAGGAAGTTAATGAAAGTTGGCTTTACAGCGAGAGGTTTTATCCAGTTGTTCTTTTGTTTCAGGCGTTGATAATTTCTATGATGCCGTTGAGGACATGATTGGCTACAGACCAAACCCATGGATGAAATGGAGCTGGACCATCTTCACTCCTCTGCTCTGTGTGGTACGAGTCGGCGCTTACACTCACATAAATTCACGTTTTTTTCTTACATTGTAGATATCAAGACTTCCGTTATTAAATATTGCATGGTTATATTTTAGATTAGGGTCATCAGAGTAGCCGCCATTTGCTTTATTGTTGCGCAAAGTATGAATATAAAATAGAAAACGTGCTTGGAAGTTACATTTTTTGTTAATTCATAGTTTTAGAATGAGAATCCGCCATGTAAATGTAAATGTAAATGTAAATGTAAATCCGCCAAAAAAAACAACCAATCGTATCCAAATTTGATGTGTTCTTTCTATTTCTTCTACTACTTCTACTACTTCCTTCATATATTCACGAGGTACCATATACTGTGTGCAGGGCTGCTTCATTTTCTCCTTGGTCAAATATAAGCCATTGACGTACAATAAGGTCTACCAGTACCCGGACTGGGCCATCGGTCTGGGCTGGACTCTGGCTCTGGCCTCCATGATCTGCATCCCCATGGTGGTGGTCATCAAAATCATCCGCTCCGACGGGCCGCTCATCGAGGTCAGTACAAGAAAAAAAACTGTATTAACGTCATTATTCATGTCAAAAATGAGACAAAATACGCTTCCATCTCCACTGACTCTGGCTCCAATTGACTTTACATTGAAAAATTGTCTCTCCTATCCCTGTAACTGGTGAGGAAGGTAAAAAATAAAGTTTCAAATAACCTCAATTAGAACCCTGCATTAGGTTTTAGCCTCCAACAGATGATTTAGGAAGAAATTTGCAAGAAAAAAGGAGATGTTTTAGAGGTTGCTCAAGCTGCATGAATTTTCCTGGAAATTTACTTATTTTGCGTAACATTTTCTGAATTTTCTAAGCAACTTTTATGGACTTTCTCAGTAATTTTTGTGCAAGTTTCAGTTTGTCTTTGCAGAATAAAATGACAAATTATTCGAATACACCTTATTTATTTGGGCAACCTCTAAATATGAATTAATTTGCATAAAATTTGGCCAGATATGGAAACAAATGCAGGGTTCTAAGCTAGAGAATCTTGTCATTTTGGTCTTAAAATGTTTGTATTAACCCACTCTGCATGATCCTGGTGTATTTATTTCTGTTTTGTCTATTTTGACACCAGTCGTTTGCTAATTCTGGTACTTATTTACAGTTTATTATCACCATTTATAGTTTCTCTTTGTTATTATATTATATTGTGATGCGTGAGCTACTGTGTCCAAATAATTTCCCTTGTGGATCAATAACGTTTGCCTAAGTTTAAGTCAATAAATTTCTATTTCTAACGTGGCTCTAAATTCATTCCTGTAAGCCAGCCTCCATAAGCTTCATTTGACTGAACACTCCCTTAGTCCACTTCTTTATACAGTTCATAGTTTCACAATGAGCCTGACGTTTTCTGAAGTAATTTATGGAGTTTTAGTTTCAATCCACTCCTTTATACAGTCTTTGGTGCATGAACAAAACGTGAACTTAGTGGTTAGAGTTTATAATAGACTTGAAAATGTCTTTCCCCTAACTATGTTGTGTTTCAGTTCCAAATGAATTAAGCCGTTTTATCTGCACGTTTTGAATGTATTTTACTTTCAATCTGAATCATTTATCCATTTCACATCCTTCTTTTGCCTGTTTAGCACTCATTTATGCTGCAGTCTTAACAAATAAACTTGTCTTGCCTAAGTTTTCCAAAACTGAAACAAAAAGTGACAACCACTCATGTCTGCAATCTCCCTTTTCCCTTGAGAAATGACTGGAATAAAATATCTGAATATGAATATCTACATAAATCTCACAAGTTCATTTACCTCAAGTGTGCACAGTCTTGCTGCCATTTATCTCAAGAGATATTGTGGCATGAGATCTTTTCCCGTTCATATCAATCGTTCTCTTTTGAACAGAGATAATCTGAGATGGGTTTTTTCATGTCCCGTGATGATTCTGCTTGTTTAGTCCGGAGAGACAGATGGGTAATCAGCTCTGCCAGTATTTTTAGGTTGATATGTGGGGCAATTTTGGGTAATTTCTTTGAAAAAATACTACAAACTCATTCAAAGAGCTGTTTTACTATGAACAGGAGAAGCGAAACTTTACTGACAGACTTTATTGATCCACAAGGGAAATTACTTGGACACAATAGCTCACACATCACAATTTATAATAATAACAAAGAGTAACAAATAGAAATACTAATAATAAATTTAAAAAAGGCCAAATAAAGCATAATTATATATAAATACAAGTAAAATGTAATAAAAAATAAATACTCTTAAGTACTTAAGATCCCTTGCACTAAAGAGTTCAAATAAAGCTTTAGCACAAATTACAGATGTTAGGGCAACACCGTCTTACAGCATTTAGCAACAACAACTAGCATGCTAACAGTACACTTCCTGATTCTAGTACCATAAAAGCTTTATAATTAAATGAAGAGAGGATGCAGCAGTGGTCTTATTTTAATCTTTGCCGTTTAAAAATAGTAGTGAATCGCTCCTTCACTGTGGTTCTCCTCGAGGTTTCTGTTTTGTTTTTTTTTCCCCACTGGGTTTTTTTTTTTAGTTTTTCCTTGCCGGAGAAGGAGGGTCTAAGGACAGGAGATGCTGGAACAATTATCCATTTGCCTGCTTGTTGTTGGACATTCTGTATTTTTGAATTATGACTGTTTCTTATTCTGCTTCATTCTCTGACATCTCTGTTTGCTAAATTAACAATTTTGTGAAGTCCGCCGAGATAACTGTTGTTGGCTAAACAAAAATAAATTGAATTGAATTAAAAATAGCGACAGAGCATTTTCTATTATCTAAGAACACTCCCCCCTCACTGTCTTTCATTCTGTTCTTCCAGAGGATCAAGGCGGTGGCGGCCCCGGTGCGTGGAGGGGCCAGCTCCCGTCCTGCCGGTCACCGCGGTCTGAAGGAGCTCAACTACCCCCTGGACCCCAACATGAACAAGGGCCTTCTGCTCAAGGCCCCCAGCCACACCATCGTCGAAACCATGATGTAGACCTACCCACCCGACCGCTAGGGGGCGCTCTCCGTGAGAAAACCCCTCCTCTGTCCTCTTCGCTTTCGGAGCTAGCTTTGTCTTTCTGTCTGTCTGTTCGTCTGGTGGACTCAAAAGGGTTTAGGGAAAAAAAGATCAAGCTGTTTAGGAAATTGTGAAATTGGGAAAGTAGTGGTAGATGATGTAAGCCTGGCCAGTCAAACCTACTCGTTTTCATGGTTTTTGGCAGAAACTCTCACCAAAAATCTCCAACAATACAACCCCCTTTTTAAAATTTATGAACTTTTAAAACACAATGAACTTTTTGGTTGGGGGTCTGTCATCTGCTTGTTTTCACGGATTTGTGCTCCTTATTCTAGCTGGAATGTTTCACAGTATGACATTAAACAGCTTTACCTTACATCTATTCAATTGCAGGTGGTTTTATATCTCAAAAACAGCCATAAATAGACATTCTGGCTGTGAGCTGCGTCGCTCCTCCACAAATCTGACCTGTAACTTGGTCTGGTTTGGTCTTCATAATGAGAAAGGTTTAATATTATACTGTAAAATATTCCAGACAAAGCAATAACATCTCCACGGAGAAAAGCTACTTGATTTTCTCTACTTGCTTTTTCTGTAATGTTCCACAGCATGACATTAAACCTATCAAGCTAGCATGCATTCAATTTCTGGTATTTTAATGCTTCAGAATATAAAAAAAAACATGCATATATAACTATGTGGGCTCGCATCTCCACAGATCTGACCTGCAAACCAACTACTTGTATCCATGGAGATAGATGCGTTTTATACTATACTGTGGAACACTTTAGGCAAAGCACTAACAACTCCATCTCACAAGTTACACAGTGCACCTTTTAATAAAACACAACTGTTGATGCTAACGCTAACATCACATCATTGCTAAATTAGCCCAGATATGTTTATATATGTATAAACAATTCGCAAATAAGCTAAATATTTATTAGAGAAAGTTTAATCAAATACATGACATTGATTTAGCTTG
Organism: Scartelaos histophorus; assembly: GCA_000787155.1. NCBI lineage: Eukaryota > Metazoa > Chordata > Actinopteri > Gobiiformes > Gobiidae > Scartelaos > Scartelaos histophorus. The sequence goes on along the minus strand of JACN01100770.1, from coordinate 5,505 downwards.
TACAATTTATTTTAGAAGCTACTAAACCTCGTCTTTTTGCTTTATTTAACTTTTATTTTTGCCCCGCCCTAAAGTCCTTTTCAAATCTGCTTCCAAATCCGTAGAAAATGAATAACGATGGCTGGCCAGGCTAGGACTTTCTTGATGATAAGGGTACCAGTCACATTTCAAATCTATTTCTAACTGAAGTTGCCCCGATGTTCTTGCGATTAAATCTGTAGCACTTACGGCAAACTTACACCAGCCGAAAGACTTGAAACCTCTTTTTAAATATCACGTCTATCAAACTTGTGCCATAAGGTTTTCCCATTTAATTTATTACCAGTTTACAACACTTGAGCACTACAAATGTTTTTTGAAGACTCATTATTCTTGACCAACTTTTGGAAGAGCTGAATATTCAAAGCTAATTTTGTCCGCCACAGCTGTATGTTGATAAAATAAATAAAAATATCAAGGTATTTTCCACTGGCGTAGTACATAAGAAATGCTGCAGCCACAAGTTTGAATGTATGAAGACATAATCATAATTTTAAAGCCATGAAAATTCCATTTTTGGGACCACGAAAAGGCTAAACCGAAGTTTATGTCTGAATTAAAGGGTTTTTAATTTCATTCGGTAAGAGAGAGTTCCATTATAAGTGTTAAACATTTGCTAATTCGGTATTAGCATGTGGCTACTATAACAGCGAGCCTCGATTAGCTTCATTTGACTGAAGCCAAATGCTATGGGCGACGCCACACTCCCTCAGTCCACTTATAGGGACAGCCTATGATTCCAGCGTAACAGCTTTTGTGTAGCTTTAGCTTAAAAATGCTACTAATATTGAAAAGCACATTCTTAGGTAGTTGGTTACAAAAGTTTAACAGGTTAGCAATGTTCCAACTTACCTGAAAAGCACCAAAATGCTTGCTTGCTAATAGCTAAATCCTAATTTCATTGCCTGCACACTTTTAATGTAGAAACAACGAGGACCACATAAAGGCTGCTACACGTCTCTCACTAGACCTTTTTATATAATGGAAAAGTCTCGCACAGTATGGCTGCCGAACTTCCTGTTAATGCAAAATATCGCAAAATATCTGTGGAAATGTATTGCGTATTCTCCACCAGGTCACTTTCCCTCTCAGAAAATGAAAACCCTGTATTAGTTGAGACATATTCCTTCAAAATAAAAGCCCCTTACTGAAGCTGGTTCTCGATTGCACCTTAGCACAATCTGCCATGGCCTTATAGCACTGTACTCGGTCTATGGTTTTCGGACTAGACTAAAACTGAATTTGAATGGTCGTCTGAAAGGATTTGAAGTGTGTCCAACCCTTGAGTATAGGTTAATTGTGATGTACTGTATCGTAGTAGCTTAACAGTCAATATATCTATTTTGTCTATATATTTCTCTGCCCTAGACCAATTTACAATATAGGCTTTTCCTTTGCGGCTTACAACTTTGGACATTATTATTACTCTGACAACTACTTTTGTCCTCTTTCAATGTTTAGACTTTTATATTAAGACTATAATGTTATTGGTATTCACTATTGATGATATTGCTGTAGTTTGCATTTAACAAAGGTCTTTTATTTTGAAGTGCATTTGTAGAGGTAGCCCACCGGCAACTTTTCAAAGTAAGAGTCGAAAGAACTAATGCTGGAAAAGTGCCAGTGGTCGTGTCTATAAATGTGTGGGGTAACGTTTGAACACTTTTATTTTCTGTATATACCGACACTCAGTATTTTAATTTGAAGGGCACTAATTCACATGTCTACAAAAAATAGATGCCCGTTTATAGTGGCTGCTATTTGGTTTGACACTGTTTGGATAAATTGGTTGGGACGCCATGTTGTGAAAGACTTAAAAACTCATAAAGTGCTATGTCACTTCGAAGGTGGAGGGTCTGGTACTTGCTTTTCTTCATGGACATGCTATTTCTTTGCCTGGAATGTCTCGCAGTAGGGCATTAAACATATCCGTCTTGCGTTTGTCCAATTATCATCTTAAAAATATCTTAAAAAACCATGAATCCTCACCGTGTTCAGGCTTGCTTCGCCGTAGATCCAACCGTTGACCTTTTTTTCCATTGTGATTACCAAGTTTATTTCAATACTGTGGAATAATCAAGGCTGAACAGTCACATCTCCACGGAGACAAGCAAGTAAAGAAAAGTTACACAGTAAAATTTACCTTTCAAGACGAATTCTGGCCCGTCAAATCCCTACAGCATATTCGCGAATCACGTTGAAGAAATTTTAAGTTTGAAAATGTTAACAACGCATCGATTTCCTATATACTCGATCGTATTAAAGCTACACTTGCGGACATTTGCACTTCTAAGCTAGGTATTAGCACGCCCGACACATGCACTTAAGTTGATTGCTGATTGTTAACACCAAACTATACTGTATAATGACAAATAAATATCCAACATGGCTGCCGTTCGAATCCAATTGTCCAAACAGTGTCATGACAGAAGTTGATTTTACCCGAAATCCGTCTGAGCCCTAATACTCCTATCACAACTGCCTATATCTACTAGTATTTGATATACATTCATTTTTATATCTCTTTATAACAAACAACTTTTCCATTTGCCTAATCGTCACCAGCCCATCTCTCAGGAGCTCCTCTCTTGTGCTTTCGTATATTATCTACTGTACCGGGATGAAAAAGTACTTCTGCTGCCCTCAATTGTGAAGTAAAGTAAATGTACGGAGAGTTGATTTTATTGTTGCACCTTATTTGTACGATTGGGATTCATATCAGAGGCCAGATACACTGCCATCTTGAAAAAAAATCAGGGTCCTTCGCGTGTAAAGAAGAAATCGGTTTTAAAAATGTGATTTAAGAGCACACGAAATCATCGAGACCAATTGAAAGAGACATTTTTTTCATTTCATGACTAAGTACCAACATATATTTTCATTTTTTCATAATAGGTTGTGTGTGTTTATGCTAAGCGCCATTGCATTCTCCATTACTACATATGCGTTGTTTTTTGTTTTGTTTTGTTTTTAAGTACAGCTTAAAGTCTCTCTTAAAAGATCTTCGCACAAAATTTAAACCAATGAATTCAACTTTTAACAATAGAAACAATTTGGACAGACATTAGCAGTTAGCTAATTTGGGCATGCTGAATGAGCTAGCAAGCTAAAACAACATTACATATTAAATGCTATGGTAAATTTTCATAATTTTTTGATTAAATATTCTATTTAACATTAATTTCAGGTAATTTTGCTCAATTGGTAGTGATTTACCTATTTTGGCAAAGTCATAAAGCAAGTCTTATTAAGCTAGCTAACAAACTCAGAAAACCAAAGACGCTAAGCATTCTGGGAAATGCAGTCCTTTAGCAAAAATGGGCCGAAAGCTTGTGCTAAGATCTTACTATGAACCCCAAGCCACATATCTTAACATATGCAGTAATACATGCAAAGTTGTATTTCATGTATTTTATAAGTTTTGCCTTTCTACACTCCCCCATCCGTTAGCCTAAACCTGTTTTTGATTTGTTTAAAGCATTAGCAAACATGCACATGAATGTTGAAATGTGAAAGTAACCTCTCGGTTATTTTTTAGCCTGATAAAAGCATTTTTTTAATGTTTTAATTATTTTGTTCGGGTCATTTTGTGTTGTCATTTATAAGTGTGTGTCTTTTTCGCATTTGCCTTTTGTATTCCAAATATTTGTACCTCTTTCATTGGACTATCAATCAAAAAACAAAAAAACTGCGACTTGTATGTGCAATACTTTGTAGAAAACTTTAATTTTTATGCTGGTTATTCCAAAGTGGTACTTTATAATTAAGCTTGTGAAGAATTTGAACGATCAGGGTCCAGCTGAAGTAGGCAACAAATTGCTCCAAATTGTGATAAAGAAACCAAAACAGAACCACTACAGCAAATATTGTGGTTTGAATGCACTGAAAATAAACCATCAGATTTACAACTATGATTTTTTTTTTCTGAAACTTTTATTTTGAAATGCAAAAACACTGCCACTAAGCCCATAATGTCGTACAGCTGCATATCATCCAGTCGCTTCAGCTATGACGCTACAAAAGAGAAGTTTTCCCAAAGCTAGCTAACCTCATCGGATCTCTACCATGTTCAACTTCAAGGCAAAACTAGAATGTTCCACAGTGAAATAGCAAATTGAGACCTGCAAATTTACCTATTAAAATTGCTTAAAACTAAGAACAGTGGATAATTCTATTAAAACACCATATATACGGTTTAGTAGCAAAAAAAGTGCATTTAGCGTTTAGTCCTATCATTTTAAAAAAATGCATTTATTCATTGACAGGGGTTTTATTGTTATAAGAAAAAGTAAATGACAACCAGTTATTGCAATACTGTGGAACATTCTGGCCAAATAAACAACATCATATTCCATGTGTACTCATAGAACCAGAGTTACATTTTAACCGACCATTTGGATTGGCTGAAAAACACAAACAAAACAAACAAACAAACATGGCCGCCTTGGTGAAAACAGATCTCTTATCATATCGCCATCAAAACTTTCCCATAATTCATTTTCATACATCCACATTCAGAGCACTGCTGCCTTAGAGCATTAACAACTGCGACTTGAGTTTCAAAATTTCATAATTCAAAACTGCCTCTAATGTTTTCAAACTTGTAATACGATTTTTGGTATATTTTCCATTTATACTGTACAATTATATTCTTACATGCATTTCTATGGACGTTTCATCAATTTTAACAACATTAGTTACTCAGAGAATCATAGTTACAACTGTAGTTACAGATTCTCCTTGCTGGTTATTGTGGGAAATTGAGTCCTGCTGTTAATTATATGGAAAGTCCTTCCTTGTAAAGCTGTATACCAGTCAATCCTTTTGGAGAATGTAAAATGGGGAAATGTTTTTAATTCTTGTTGAAAACATTTTTAATTGAAAGGTTTTTATTTTATTTTAATGGCCAACTTGTAAGCTACAAAAAAGAAAATCAAAAAATACAATGTGTGTTTGAACAGGTTTAACAAAGATGTAAACCTTTTTTATTTGATAATAAAACTGTCTTCATGAAAATTTATTGCGTTTTGTCATTTGTACACTTTGAATTGTGTTTTTTGATAAGACAGAACATGAATAAATATGACATATAAAAGTAAAAGTACAATATTGAAGTACAAATTTAAGGTATCTGCACTTTATTCATGTACATTTTTTTACTTTTTATATTTTTTACTTTAACTTGACTACACTTGAGAACACATATCTGTACTTTCGACTCCACTACATTATCAAAGTACTTTTTTACTGAAAAGTAAAAAAGTACTTTGAAATATCTGAGCCTTTTTTATAATACATTATTTGAATTTGCATCCCAACTTTGAGCAAACCAAAAATGCAAGAACAGCTACAGAAAACAAGAAATAAATGCAATACCTTATAATCTGATAAAATCTCGACATTTCATCCAAAAATCTCTAAATCTCTAATCTCTCTGCAAAATATTTTCACTTTTTACTCTTTAAG
>KN519743.1:0-17899 GCA_000787155.1 Scartelaos histophorus | reverse complement strand
TTTTTTTTTTTTTTTTTTTTTTGCAATACAATAAAATCTGAGCTGTAGAGGGTTGAATAACTGACTTGTATGGCTAGTTATTTAATTCTGCAATTTATTAGTTGCAGCTCATGCTACTTAATGATACTGTCTACTTGTTTACAGGAATGATCTTGCATTATTGTTATTGTGTCATAGTGACAGTGTGATCATTTATTTCACTATATCTCTGTACAAACATATGCTTCAAAATGGATTATTTTTAAAGGACTAAAAGCTTCCAATCAGAATAGACATCCAGTTTAATTATTATGCAACTATGGACAGAAACGTAACAAAGCACTATTTTTTGTATCACTACGACAAAATGATTAATTAGTTATTTTTTATTTTTTTTTATAAAGTACCTTTAAAGTATTAGTTTTATTATTTAAAGTATCATGTTTTAAGCCTGTAATCCTAATATTAAGACCATTACGTGTTTCATATTTCCATTGTGATCATCTTCATTAATAGTGTATGGGCTAATGCTGAACACTGGTAAGCGGGCAATAAATCCAGACTAATGCTTACAACAACGGGACCTTTGAAGGCTCTTTGAACAGCTTTGTAGTGTCTGTCCGAGAGCAAAGGAAAAGGCTCTCTCCCACTTTCATCTTGTCAAACTAATAAAATTGCAGATGGAAACACAGACTTGTTTTCCATCAAAGGGCTTATAGAGGGCCCCCTTGTAATACTTACAATAATGTAATAAAAGTAATATTCTGACAGGGTGCAGTTATGTACATAGTTTGGTCAATATTTAACACTCTTTATTTGCTGCTGAAACCCGATGACATTTTTTCTACAGAGCTGACAGAGTTGAATGGCTGTCCAACATGAACAGTTTGTTCAGTGTCCAGTGTCACATTTTAGTGCTGTCCCTTGTAGCAGACTTTCTCGCAGACACAAGCACCAAGAATACTAATACTGTGGATCAGTGTTCTGTCAAGGCGCTATTAATCTCTATGTGACCTCAGTACTTTACTATCAAATATTTGCATACATTTGAGAAGTCTGAAAGTGAATGTTAAAGCAAAGGCAGAGGTTGAAGGGCCTACAGGCTTTCAGGAAAAGAGCCATTTGTGATTGATTTATTTTGCCTATATATTGAAATGAGCATTTTGTTGGATGAGAACCAAGAAGTAACTACCAGGCACAGACAAGTGTATCTGACAAGTTACTGAATTAGAACTGTGTGGAAACAACAGTTTAACATTAGACCTTTGTTCAATCTTTCCAGGATGAATAGTTCATTCAGAAACATGGTCTTCAAATCTCACTTTTCTTTTCAAATGTCTATTACTGAATGAGGTATGACTCATCTCTAAGAGTAAAAAATGTACAGGAACAAGCAAAGAATCACTACCATTTGTAAACTAACCTCTAAATGGGAATTAACTACCTTTGTAATTGCCAAGAAAATAAAAGATTTGGCATTGAGGCTTGTTGTAAACTCTTGCAATAAAATGCCACTAAAGTAGAATAAAGGAGCAATATTTAAAATGGGTGATTAGTTTTTTATGAAGTGCAACTGTTAGCAAGGCCGTTCTATTACTAGTGCCGGAGCATATCTAGTTATACAAGGTCAAAATATATATAGTGCTTTTTGAGTGGATAATTGATATAATTTGACTATAGTGAAAAAACACCCATGAACTAGACCAAATCTGAGTGTAGGCCAAAGTTTTTAGAGTTTTTGTAGATCATATCTGTCTACTGTCATATCAGGGTGAGAATCCCCATGACGTGTATCATGTGCAATATATCCATTATGATGTGTATGGACTTACTGTGATTCCCTGCCCTAGTGAAATCTTCGCCTGCCTTTTGTCCATCTTCTCCATTAGGTATTCACACTTGTACTGGGGACCTTTGCTGCTCAATGACATAGAAAATGCCGTCTGCACCAATGCCAATGTCACAGAAGAGGTTGTGAGTTTAGAGTCCTGACCTAAAGAAAAGTTCTTCTTCAGATGCCCTGTTTCAAGCACAGCGCTCCCTAGAGGTTGGTCTATGAGCAGGGGCCTGGCCATGGTAGATAAGGGTGACAAATATGAAAGACACTGTAGAAGGAAATTGCACAAACACAGTTGGGCAAACAGGACAAAGAGAGCTGGAGTTTACCTGTGTTGTGCACTATGATGCAGAGCCAGTGACCCAGAGGAACTGGGCATGTGGGGCACCAAGGCAACAGCAAAAAGAATCTTATGGCTGAGTGAATGGATCAAATGAAAAATGGATCTATATGGCGACCTCTCTCACCTTTTCTTGTTCACTGAAGTCATTTTAGGGTTGAGACAACATCTAATAATACAAAACACAATTCCAATGTATCTAAATCCAGCCCAAGTCACTACAAAGTTATTTCATATTATTACTTTGTTTTGTCTTAAAGAAATGTTTAAGTAGATAATGGTTTTGTCTCAAAGAAATGTTTAAGTAGATAATGATTCTCCTCACAATAGATAATGATTCTCTTCACAATGGACAAGAACCCATTTTAAAAGTTTGTTAGGAAACTGGATAGCACAAAGAATGCTTTACAGTACGGCATTAAACTTATCTCTCACTAAGCAGGTGATGGCACCAGGCCAAGTCAGATCTGTGAAGTGGGAATGAACTGAAGATAGAGAAGTTCAGTGCCATACAGTGGAACATTTTAGGCAAAGCATCATTTCAAGTCAAGCAAGTGACCCTCCACCAGAAACAGTTAAAGGGGGGGACTGGGTGCAGCTATTCTGCACCGGTGTAATCCTGGGGGTAGATGATGCCCCACTACACACAGTGTGTAATGGGTCGTTGTCATGCTAATTAGAATCCCATCCAGCCCAACATATGTTAATATTTCCCTGTGACTCATACCAAGAAGGAAATAAAAGCATAAACCGCAAGAGACGTCCATCATTCACTGGGCGAAGTGTGAATGAAAACAAGTAAAACCATACTTGATGTTTTCATGTTATAATGTGAACATATATGTCATGAAATAACATTATTCCAAATCATGTAATAATGTGATAATTTCATATCACATAATACCGTAATGATTTCACGTTATAACAGGAAAACATCATTTCATGAAATGTGATAATTTCATATCACGAAATAATGATAATTTCATGTTATAATGTCATACGTGTAATGTTATGAAACTTTTCACATAATTATGTGATATTGAGATATATATTTTTGGGGAAAAGAGAGCAACACACCCCCAGAAAAGTCTTAGAGACATTTACAATATTGTCATTTTTGTTTCCTGTTGTTTTGAGAGTAATTTTGTTAATAAGCAATAACAAACCCATAACAGTTCTTGGCTGAGGTAAAATGCATTTAACAGAAACTAAAACAAAACAGGAGATGTAGTGCCAGTGACTTTCACCTTTTCAACTGTGTTTCTGTCAGACAAACTACAGACCATGATGATTCAAATAGCTGCTTTCATGGCCACTCAAAACATTCACAGACCATGTAATTGTGACAGCTAAGATTTGAGGCAAGATTTCTTATGGATTTTCTAAAAAAAACATATTATAACAGATATACATAATATATATTATAAAGATAAGATATTAAGATACATGTACAGTGCACTCAATACTAATTATAAAATGATGAATCCCAAGCTTTGGTAAATGTAATCTGTTGGCTCATTATTGAATCATTATTGTTTAAGATGTTATTTTTGAGTCACACAGTCAGGTTTTGGTGTTAAATTTCCACCTGAATTGGGAGAAACAAATGCAGATATTGGAGATGGAACTTCCAGTTACCGTACATATCTAAATCTTCTATCAAGGGCTGTCTAGCGTTGAGTTTTTGATGAAATTTCCTCTTGCATCTCATTTAAATTGTCTAGAAGTAAAATATTTGAACCCACACACACCCTCTTCATGTTTTAATTGAACCTTTCAACATTTCTACACAACAGACTCATTTAAAATGGCAGAGAAATGTCAGGTAAAGGTGAAAATGAACAAAGGTTGCATGTGTTTTCAAAGGCAGATCTTAGCATTTACATCAGCCTCACGTTACATTTGCCCAGTGCACATGTTGTACGGGATTTCTGAGGATTTTATACCCAGGAAAAACAAAGTCCTGGAGTGCCTACATACCCTTTGGCTAGAGCTATAGCGGGATTAGCACTCTTTGATAAGTGCAGCTGACGGAATACACAAGTAGTTAAAATTATAGCAACTCACAAGGAGCCAATTCACTGCACATTGAGCAAGTCATAATTAAGGATAAAGGTACACAAAGTTTAAAGAAAGATTACACCTAAAGATTTGTACTAACTCATTAATCTGTGGTTTGATGTCACTGACCAGCACATATTGTTGTTGTGTTATTGGGCAAGACACAGTGACTCACAAGGGTAAAAACTGTTTCTATCCAAAGAAATGGTTTAAGACAGAGTATGGGGATAGAATGAATAATGCAGATGACTTTGGAGTATCTTGAAAACTACTTTAGGTCTAATATATTATGCTTATCATTATAAAATTTTAATCACTAGCAAAATAGCCTTACTTCTTTTACAACGCTATGCTGCAGTATTCCTATTTCCAATTTTGTTGGTTCTACAGTCCCAGCGCTGATACTTCACTTGTTTCCTTATGTCCTCAGTATAAAGCAACTTTGAGCTACAATAAAATAAACTCAGTTACTTGATGAATAAACATTAATTAACACAATATAATTTAACCTGAATTGGAGTCTTTCTTGTAGCTAAAGCATCTAGGCTACATTTTAGACATGGCCATATTAAAATCTTATATGCATTTAATCCAAAGCTACATAAGAAAATTAGAAATGGTAATGCTTAAAAAGGGACTGGGGTGGTGACTTGATCATTATCTGGCTCTCATTATATTTTGACTCATTAGGCTGGGAGATAATGAAGGGGAGAAGGCTGAGCGAGGACATCATTTATATAGAATGCCCAGTTTGATTCAGTGGGCTAAGGCTCTGTAGATCATACAGCAAAGCCTCAGATACTGGAATGAATATGGAATGAAGGAGAATGACATTGGATCACAGAAATATCTCCATAGTTTTAAGCTATATTACGTGAGTCAGTGTGTATCATGTAAACCAGGAAAAGACCCCTCAAATAACAACACCAAACAATAATACACGCATAGATGGGACTGAGGAAGTCATTATCTCACTTTGGATTGTTACAACTGTTGTGAAAAATTACAATTTTACAATTATTCGGGACAATAGAACCCAGACAACAGTGAAACACATAATTCACACTCATTTGTCACATACTGGAGAAATAGTCTGTTCTATTAAATCCATCTTTCTGAATGATGAGTCAATATAATATAAACAACCAGATACCAAAGGGTCATTATATTTACTTATTTACTTATTTTATTTACTTTTTTTTGGTAGATTGAATTTAAATAATTAAATTTAGCTTCTATAATTACAAATGCAAACAACGACACTGGTAATATGTTTGGCTTTAGTTCAATTTTAATCTATAAGCTATGATGAGAGTAAAAATGGACTTGAGGAAAGTTGGCAGCAATACAGCTCCAATTAAAGTATCTAACAATATCGTACAAATTAGAAAAGGAAAACACTGAATAACCTTCAACTCAATATTATATAAAAACTTTCTTGCAAGCAATTCCATAATGTATGTGCGGGTTTACACTGCCCATGAATGTGAAATATTGTAATAGGTAGAGGAGACACAGTGAAAAGTTGTAGCAGAACATGTTGAGATTTCTAATAAAGGCCGGTATGAAGTCAGAGGAGTCACTGCTGAGATGTGGCCCGATAAGTCCAAGTGGCTCTGGCACTAAATAAACAAGGTGATTTTCTCAAACACTATTTTAATCTTCCTCCACTTTATCTCTCAAATCACATCTCGTTTTTCCCAAAGAACCCAACTTTTAATTCAAAAGGTGATGTCTGCCACAAGAGAAAGGAATTATTCATGAATGTGAAAGTTGAAACGGTGGAAAAGTGCCATTGCTACTTTTAAATAACACTTCATTTGAATAATATGCTCCTATATCCTTGTTTACCAGAGTGAACTCCTGACTGCTGCATGGTCCAGCATTTTGTATTTGCACAACACTGATGCATTTTTACAATACACAAGTCACGATCAACTGCCTCTACTGTGTCTGCCTCTGTGGGGCTCTTAGGGCCATTTCTCACATGTACAGTACATGTACTGTACATACAATACTTTAAATACTATACTGTTACTTATCTCTGTCAAGTAGCATATTCTTTTGCTGCTCTTTAGTGTGCTAGTTTGTTGTTATCGTTTGTTTACAGGCTCAGAACTCATATGGTTATATATTATTTATATTTATTATGTCATACTTTGTTACATTACTGGCTGGGTAAGGGAAAAAACAAATCATAACGTAATACTGCAAAAATATTGCATTTTAATTCTTTGCTTGTTCATTTTTGTGAGGGGGAGGGGCACTATCCATATCCAACAGTATGTTGTTACATTTCTTAAATTATTTAATTAATTTAAATCCAATTAGTATTTATCTATAAATTATGTATACATTTATTTATTTATTTTTTCTTTTTGACATATGTTTTCCTCATTTATTTTCACTTTTATTTTATTGCTACATTTATTTATGTGTAATTTATTTTTACATTTTTGAATTTTTTTGCATGTATTTAAAGCACTTCCATCACTACTACTACAAATATTACATTATTGGCTGAAGTTACTACATTATGACATGTTTTTCCCCTTACCCAGCCTCTAATGTAGAATAGTGACATGCCTTTGTTTCTGCGGCTGATAAAGGTGAAGATTTTTTTCTTTTTTTAGCTCTGCTTTCTTTCACCTGCACTTTGTTCTCATTAGAAATCTCAAACTGGATCTCAAACTGACTCCAATTGTGCCTCCTTAACATAAAGTAACTAAAGTGAACTCATGAGAAGAAAACTCAGCAACTTAATTTACAATTGTGGGAGTTAAAACGACACAACAACAAATGTGTCTGAAACCGTCACAGGTGCCAACATCTTGTACCTTGAAAAGTTAAAGATTTGTCAGTTGCAATTTCAAATGTAACACTGTACAAAGACCAAATATCTCAACATGGAATTTTATTTGCAGAACCCAACAAATGATCTCTGGTGCCACATTTGTCTCCAGTCGGGCTCAAGAACTGATCATTGACAGGTAACTACTTTTTGACATTTCTTCCTCTCAAAACATTATGACCACAGATCTAACAAGTGAGATTTACATTATAGGCACAAAATCACAACCAGTGCTGTCCTCAGTCTGGGACAAACCAAGACGCACCATCAGATCAAAGGTAACAAGTCTGCCTCTCATTGGGTCTGCTTCTAGAAAGCAAAAGCATGTTATTTTATAAAGAAACCAAACCTACCAAGTCTCCTGCCTCCTTTTGGACCAGCTCCAACACACAAAAAAGGAAGCAGATGAAGACGTTTCCATGCGCTCGGAAGTGCATCACATTATTTAATTATTCTGAAACAGTTGTGTTGTGTTTAGTTTGGAAAATACCATCTTTCACTTCGGATGTTTCACAGTCTGGTATTAAACTTATCTATCTTCATAAAGACAAGCGGGTGACACCACTAGGCCAAATTACAGCTCAGATCTGTGGAGACGTGATCCTGCTCAGCAAGAATGAGCATGTTTTTCAAGACATTCTGCAGTATCTTGAAAAACAAGCACTCCCCCTGAATACAACTTGAATAAATAAGATTGATAGTTAGAAGGTTAATGCCAAGTCGTCTAACCTTAGAGGAAAAGTAATATCCCCATGGAGACAAACAAGTGATTCAGATACATAGTGCACCTTTAAATAGGCCTGTGACAATAACTAATTCTGAACCATGATATATTTTTACTGATTTTCTATAGAAAGTGTTATACATGATAAGATTGAAACTATGCCATTGTTACAAACAGGACAATCCTAGTAAACCAATTTTTCAAAAAGACAGGATCATTAAAATATATGAGCTGTAACCTACTGTATGTCATAATGAACCAATAATTAGTCGTAGTGTCGTCTAGTCTTTGCAGTTCAAATCAAACATTACATAAAAATGGCAAAACTCTCCCCACTATTGTAAAACAAAACCACAACAAATATCGAGCCCCGAAATATGTTATTCCATCTACATCTACTACTACTACTACTACTACTACTACTACTACTACTACTACTACTACTACTACTACTACTACTACTACTACTACTACTACTACTACTACTACTTCTTGTGTATCAAATAGAAGGAGGTGCACATAAACAGGAGGAACGAGAGCCCAGCGTTCTGCCAATTACAGTCACCAACTGTGGAAATACATAAATGTTAAAATAAATGTGAGCATAAATAAATTTAGCAAAGAAATAAAAGTGGAAATAAATAAATAAATAAATAAATAAAAGAGTAAAAGAGTAAATAAAATATGTCCCTCCAAAAAAATAAATAATATAATACGTGTATAAATAAATGATTTCTAAAAATAAATAAAACATGAAAATGACTACAGAAATGTGAAAACAAACTAAATCAATTGAGTCTCTAGTCAACCAGTGTTTTGGTTTATTTTCAACAACTTCACAAACCATGCAAAATGTGTGATCCAAAGCAAAGGACATCATTTAGATATGGACAGTGCTCCTGTCTCTCACAAAAATGAACAAGCAAAGAGTTAAAATGAAGGATTTAAACATGCACTATGTAAGTTTTTGATTGGGAGTCTGTCACTTTTATTAAATTACAGCTGGTTTTACAGCTCAAAAATACCCAGAAAATCAGGCCTTCTGACTGTGAGTGGGGCTGCCTCTCCACAGATTTGACCTATAACTTGATCTGGTTTGGTCTCCATGACGATAAAGCAATAACACGTAAAGCAATAACGTCTCCATGAAGAAGAGAAGCGTTGGACAGACCCTCCACCAGATAAGTTACACAATGCACCTTCAAGTACAGTAAGATTTTCTGCAACTTAAAAGGATTCAAGCAACTATAAAATGACCAAAACACTGTGACACACTACAGGCTAAATCCAGTCTTTATGTCTTTACTCGTAGCCATGTAATTTCCCCTTGAATGTCATCAGAAACTCACATGTAAGGTTTGGATAGGTAGAAGAAAGTCAAAGAGTTCAAACCTCTTTGAATCTAGCCCTAATGTTCTGGAGGAGAACAAAAATCTGCAGCTTCAAGCACCATCTCTATCCAGCCTTGTAGTAATAGCAGTAGATCAATCCTGAGATGATTGTAGTATTCCTATATCCAGAAAGGGGAGAGCGAAGGCACAGGTGGGGCATAATCCTGATGTACAGTGGCTTTTGGGGTATTACTGCAGCTTTGATGAAAGGTCAGTGTTCAGTTAACCTCTCCCAAAAGGCCCGGCGTGTGCGCTGTAAAATGACACAGGGAGGTTGTTGCCCCATCTGTTCTGCAAATTGGGCAAACGTCCCCTAAGCCACTGGCACTAACTCACTGTGGAGCTGTGTGAGTGTGTGGGAGCTCGGTTAGACCACCTCAGCGCTGAGTGGGGACTTAGGCGTCCTCCTTCCAACACAACTCCTAGACTTGAAAGACTTCTGTGGTGGAGACGTGTTCTGGTAATCAGACAATGCAATGCTATTTTATAATAACTATAGTGTAATTAGCCTTAACAAAAAAATAGCAAAGACTTAATTCATAATAGACAATTTGTTTATTGTGAATTACATCTATTTTCATGTTTATTAAGACAATTATTAGTTCTTATATTGTTGTGGTTATTATTGAGTGATTAAACCCCGAGTGCTTGGATCATGTTTAACTCACCAATTCAAAGGAGTAAGGACTAATAATTTATAAGCATACTCAATTATTAATAGAATTGTATAGTATTTCAGATATATAGAGACACTTATGATAAATTGATTTATTCATTTTCACATCACAAAATTGTATAATGTACAGTTGGATCATTTTTGTAAAACCCATGTACGTTTGTTTCACTGCAAGACAGCATTAGTAAGACTCTCTGTTCTCCCTTGGAACTCTGAAAAGCTGAATTGACACAAGACTCTATCCCCACAGAAAAGCTATAGCTCTGCCAAAGTGTACATATTGTGAAGCAACATTACTTTTACCAAAGGGTATATTATAATAATTACATTTTGATACAGTTATGTATATCTACATTAATTTAATAAACCAGACTGCACAGTTATTAGCAGTATGGTCTGTATGCAACTGGAAGAAAATAATTTATAAGCTTTACCTTGCACTAATGTTTTATAGTACATTACTGAGCAGGACCTGCACATGCAGCACAAATCTACTATATATCATGTAATTATTTCTGTGCACTGGAATAAATGTGGAACGGTGGTGTGTCATTTATCATGGGGCAGTCCTGCTGTCAGAACAGGAGGAGTGTGATTGGCATCTATTCATTTCCTCTGAGCCGAGACCAGGCCAAATCAGAGTCAATCACTGACCCTTTCAGACAGATACCAAAGAGCACATGAAGCCGAGGGTTAGCCGCACCCCTTCAAAGCCCTGTTTACTTCCTTTGTGCGTCAAAGTCGGGGAAAATGGCTGCCCAAACTATTAATCACAGGCCTCTCTCCCACTGTAACCCCTTCCCATGGGTTTCATTTCCTGTTCCATCTCTTGACAGAAATCCAATCATCAGTGAATCATAATTTATTCACAGCCAGAGAAGAGAGAATCCACTTCAAATATATGAAGACATCTCATTATCTCACCACAATACACACAAATGAATGGCCAGAGCCACGTTGTTGTCTTAACGTGTCGCTGAGAGGAATTGCATTTTCAAATTGATTGACAGAAAATGAATGTGATTTTCTTAAGTAAATATTCATTATACATTTTTTATAGAATGGAAAACACTTTCTATTCATAAAAATGATGTGTTACAGATTGTCTGGACTTTCACAAGGTTGACAACTATTTTGAAGACATTATTTGTACTTGATGATTAATGTCAGTACTCAATAAGTACTCAACAGATAACGCATAGTATATGTAATTTTCCCGACAGTAAGTAATATCTTGTGGAAAAATTTTATTAATATCGACTTAAAAATATTTTCTGCTGCTATCCATATTTTATGCCAAATAAATATAAACTGATAATGCCCCTTTAATACATACAGTATATACAAATATGTATATATGTTTTTTGTTCAGATACAGTACACTGTATTTGAACACATGTATGTCACACTGTGTACCATTTTATCATGAGCAATGCACTGCTAGGTCAAACTTTTTTTGTAAAAAGTCAGGAGGGAAGAAACAGGAGGTTGATTGGGAACTGTACTTGTGACTTTGCAATGGGGGCATAAGTTGCTCAAAAGTTTGTATATAGTTAAAAAAAAAAGAAAGGCTGAGCAGCATCAGCGGGTCCAGAAAAAAAGATAAACTAGCACTTTTATTAGACTAAAACATAATAAATATTAATATAAAGTTAATAAAGCACTGTGTCTCTGCATGCATTATTGCAGTGTCTGCCATTTCATCTAAGTCTAACCTAAAGATCATACAAAATTAATGGATCAAACAGAAATGAAAGTTACACAATGTATGCTACAGAAATACTACAATTTCAAGAGATATATTGGTTTAAATAATAAGATCAATATTGTGAATAAAAGTACTTTGTTATAAAATGTATACATATTTTCTGTGTGTATGGTGTAGTGAGACAGAAGGCCGGTGCTGGTGTGTGCAGGTGGCTTGTCTGGTTAGTGCGCCTTCTGCCACTGCTGCGTCCACACATGCATAAAACATTTGCAGTCTCATCTTTCATTGGCCTGTCTAAATAAGAGCCCAGTGCGCTGACACGCACAGCAGAGCACAAACAGGGCGAGCTGGCACAGCACTGGCAGGCGACACCTTGGACCTGCCCCGCACCTGCCACAGCTGTGATCCTGTCGCCACATACTGCCAGAGGAGAACATCCAAGCCCAGTGCACTTGAGAACAGACAAAATCAGAGAAGTAAACCCAAAACACTTACTTTGACAAACCACATGATGCGAGTTAGAAGACACATGAATTTCTGTGGGTTTTTTAATAAATTTTGCATTCCTAGACCATCAGAGCTGAGTACGGTAATGTTCTAATTTTAATTTTCTAATTTTCAACTTTTTGGAGTTTTCTACCATTCCCTCATCAAGGTGTCATCCATGCATATTTGAGGAATCTAATGATCTCTCCCAGCCCCTGTTCGGACCCGCTTTATGCTTCGTGGCCACACCAGCAGTCAAAGCCTCATCACGTCAGATCTCAGAAGCTAAGCAAGGGCAGGCCTGTCATTGTGTCCTTAGGCAAGGCACATGCCCCACATCTCCAAATATGAATGTGTTGTATATGAGTGTTTTTGCCGGTTGGAAGGGCCTACAGCGCAGATTGGCAGACTTGCTTCCATTAGGGCAACTGTGGCTACAATAATGTGAATAATGCGCCTAATAAAGCACCTTTGAATGCCCAAAAAATTCTATATAAATAATTTTAGTGGTCCAATTGTTTTTGGTGAATATAGCATCTTCAAAACAACACCAAACCAACACAAGGTAACATGGATCTATATATGTAAAGTTTTAGTAATTAATACCCTACATAAGTTTTATATCATCTGTATAGAAAAAGTATACACATTATCCTCCCTAATCTACTACCAACTTTTGTTTGAACCACTGTACAAGCTGGTGCTAGAGATAATGGACTATACGTTTTTCTGTGTAAATCTACTAAAAACATTCCCAATTTATTTTAGAAACATAATCTTTATTGGGGATGATGAGTTTTCTAAAAGGGGTTTTCATCAATAACACTTTCATTATTCTTCTAAAAACATCTAGTTGTTTGTTTTCAATTGCCACAATATTCTTGGATTCAATTTCATGGATATATTGGTCTGGGAAAGCAGCCAGCGCATAATTTGTCACTTAACTTTTATAGTTGGGGGTGAAAAGAGCAGCTGTGGTTTCTAACAAAAGAATAAATAAAATCAAAATAGCTAAACTTGGGCAAGAAAATTCTGGCAAAAATATATTTGGGAGTATACTCATTTTAATATTCAGGAGATATTTTGACAACCAGAAATGTGCTAAAACATGTTGAATATATTAGTCAAGGTTAAAGTATTAAAGACAAGTGTGAGCGCACTGTAAAATTAAGCACAGAAGCGGCAAGTAAAATCAGTTTAAGCCAAGACATTTGTTAATTTAGCCTCATGTAAACTGATTAAATGATTTCACATTTTTTCTTATGGTGCTATGTATGGGTTTTTTGTATCAGCTGATATTTCTGTATACTTTAACGATAAATAGTGTATTCACTTATCATTCAACGCAGGATAGATGGAGCAATACCTCTTGGGAATCAATATTTATCGTGGGTACTTTTTCTTTGTACTTACAGCAAAACGTATTATTATTTTTCTGTGCTAGAGCTCAATGAGAATTGAGCCATAGAAGGTTGAATTATGAATGAATAAATTAAGCGCTTATCGGCTATATTTACTTCAATACATCGCACTTCAAAATGTGTTATTTTGACAGTGACGTGCACAACTATGCTACAAGAGTAATACCACATAATGCCATTGTCAGTACTACCTACTTTTACTAAGGTACAAAGGTAAATACTCTTATTAAACATCTAACTAGAGTCATGTTGGGCACACTTTGCCACACTTATGAAATAACTCAGCCTAAGCATATAAAGCTATTAAGTATGCAATGTCTTTAATTAGATGAAGACATAAACTCTTTGGATGAGTCGATAAGAAGGAGCAGCCTAATGTGATCCCCAGCAGATTGAAAAGCATTTAAGGCAGCGCACAGTGACTGCTCAAATGGGATTGTGACCACAGCTTTGGTCCCATCAGCATTAAGCTAAACCCCGGCAATGTGGCTGACCCAGGCAAAAGACTGTCATTACTAATGCACACACGCAGCCCCGGTCAATATTGGCAGGTATTTTAGGCAGATGCTAATACCGTGTTAGCGATCAAAGGAGCCTATTGCGATTTTTACTGGCCCCATATTTTTTTAAAGATGCTGTGTAAACCTCAGAGAAAAGCCTTGTTAATAAAAATGCCAATAGACGGTGGCAGCAGTAAGCACGTGTCTGAAGCCAGTCCATAGTGTATTCACAGAGACTACAGCCAGTACTTAAACTTTTGGGTGAGCGATACTGAAAACAATTTTAATTCATACTTTTTTATTCAAATGATATTTTAACAATATGAAAGAATGTGCTCAAATGTGTCTTAGTTGAAGAATCACACGAAATTTAAATGAGCCATAACATTAACCAGAAAAGCAGAAATATCATTTCAGACCCTTTAAAAAAACAATCTTTATATTCACAGAAGATTTAATCAGCTCTTTTTGCTGTCATATGTAATAGTTTAGTCATTAATGATATTCTGTTATCTGCAGACATTTCCCACCTCTAATTATATATAAATCTAACCCTAAACTGAGTCTATTTCCGAACCAGGTTATTTGTTCATCTACCTTGCTAAGAAAGTATGCAGTCGGTGTGTGTATTTGAGTGGTTGGTATTGATCCAAAAAGCCAGTATCTATTCTGAAACACGGTGCATAACCCCAATTCAAATGTGTCTTTGCCACTGTATTTACTTTTGCCAGTTTTCTATGTCTCTCTGTAGTTTCTACTTTGAAACAGCAACACTTACTTTGACATAGCGAT
Organism: Scartelaos histophorus; assembly: GCA_000787155.1. NCBI lineage: Eukaryota > Metazoa > Chordata > Actinopteri > Gobiiformes > Gobiidae > Scartelaos > Scartelaos histophorus. The sequence goes on along the minus strand of KN519743.1, from coordinate 3,133 downwards.
TAAAGCCGACAGTTTGTTTTGAATGCAACTGTGACATTATCACAATTGCCGGGTGCATATATTATTATTCATTTCCACTCTATCTAACACCTCTGCAGCCTGTCATATAGACAGCAGTGACCCTAAGAGATACACTTTTGTAACCTCATCTCCTCCCACTTCACAATGCATTTATCAAATATACTCCACCATAGAAGTGAGCAAATGCTTCTGAATGTAGCGCTTAACTGCCATTTTGTCATTTCAAACTTATGATAATATATTTTCCAAGCAGATTGAAAATTAATAAGCCTGTCATATTAGCCATCACCCACACAAACGGCTAAGTGCTCTCAACTGTGTCCAAATCATTTCGACTTGGCGTTATCGTATCTTCTTCAAAGTGGAATAAGAAACTTGAACAATTTCTGTTTAATCTGAAGCATGGCTCATAAATCTTGATTAGAAAAACTAAAATGTCCTATTATCAGGACGCATCAGCTAACTCTGTGGAAAGTATTCCCAAAAAGTGAACGCAAATTTGCCAAAAACAGAAACATTTTTGTGGTTTGTAGTACGAGAAATAAATGTGTACAACAGTGTATCACGTAGTGAATTAGAAACCTTGATGTAGTCCACGTACTTCATGGTAATGCGAGTTTTTAAAATACTTCATAAAATAGTGGGGTGGAAGGACACAGAGTAGTTGGAATAGGGCGTTTTAAAGACCTCCATTTTATTCATGAGACCTGCTGCTGCTGTGGCTTCAGTGTTGAGGCTGGCACTTACAATGCACATGGCACTTCAAGTATTACATGGTGGGCTGTAATCAAGTATTTTTACATGCAGACGAGAAGAACAAAGTTTTTTTTAGCTCTATTATGTGACTGTTGTCTTTGGACTATACAACATTTCTATCATTCAGACCAATTCTATAATTATGTGTCAACACAGAACATCATTAAAACATGATTGGATGGCACTGTAAACACTGAGATTTACTCATATGTGGGAATGGGTCTTCTATTTTGTAAATTAAAAACTAAAAAGTACATTTATTGTGAATTTCAGAGATTTAAAATTTATCAGCAAAAATGGTGTCACAACTGGCATTTGGAAGCTCTTCCCAATTCAAATAACATCAAGTAGCCATAGTAATAGAGCAAAGACCAGACTAGATTAGATCCAACAAGGAAATCACAAACAAAATGACAACACAAATTCAATTCAATAAAAAAATGAACATTTGAAAAGATCAGAGTTGTTAGGGTGTTGTAGTGGTCCTACAGGACCAATGGCAGTATAGACCCAGACAGCAGAGGCTCGCCGGCCTATGTGGTGCTTCATCAGAATGAGTGATGATGAGCTGACTGGCAATTGTTTGGGGACGTTGTTCGACTGCAACTACTTCCAGCACCAAGGGGTATGGTAATATTTCCTCCTGTACGACCCAGGATGGTACACTCCTCCATGCTACGCTGCCTCTGCCGGGGCCCAATAATAAGACTGTCAGCTTGATTTAAAAAGCCTGTGGCAGTATTATGAGAGACACCATCAGATTTACAATAATTCATAAATCTTCCGCAATAAAGGATAAATCAATAGAGGTGCGAGTTTAAACTGTTTTCAGTCTCCTTTCCCTCTGTGCCATAGCTCAGCCCATAGACACAATTCAATTGCGGCACTGCTGCACAATACAGTGCTCTCCATTGTTGCCAATACTAGAAAATGTACTGAATCTCTTTATGGTTATGGGGGAAATCTCTTTAAATGCTTAGACAATTTTATTCTGTTACTCTACTATTTGAATATGGTATTAAGTTTGTTATAGTTCAAGGCACTATCACAGATTTTTTTTATTTGAAAAATGTAAAAAACAGAGCTAGATAATCATGTTAAACTATTAGCAGCAGTACAGCATTCCTGGCCATCTTTCAATAGCCAAAGCAATACTAAGCAGCTAAGGGCACACCAACGTTACTTCTGTCTTAACAATCTGTAAAATGATTTTAGAATTACTTGCTGATAAATACAACAGACAAGGCAGACTGACTCATTTTGAACCTAAGAGCAGCTTTTACAATGTAATAATAATAATAAATATAGCCGCAAGCGGCAATGATCGGTCCTTGTGCTGCACTTGCAAACACTGTGCCACCTAGCCCCAACACTAAACTTTAGGAGACCCTTACCGTAACCCTGATCCTAACCTATTCCTCCCATTTTCATAAAATTTGGGTGTGTCTTTATGTTAAAAAAACAAAAATCCAAGACTGAGGACTTCCGCTTTGTAAAGGGGCATAGTCAATCTGTTAGGCTGTGTGCACCCACAATTACATTTGAGTATAAAAGTTTGTGCAAATTGCAAGGGAGCTCTATTGCACCATTTTTGTAATTTTATTACATCAATTGTATGTTCAGTGTTGTGGTGTGAACCCACAATTCAAGTTTGAGTGAAATTAACCAAAGTTTATGTGAGTTGGAGATTTTACCATTAGAATAACATAGGGAGTTTATGTCATCGCTATGGCGACACCATAAAAAATTTGACAGAGGTGTCATTAACTTTGGATCGGGACGCTAAACATTTCAGAAATTTTTGAAAAACGTTTTTTTTCTCCCGTATTAAATTTTATTTCAATTTGTTGGGGGCGCTAATGTGCCAAACTCATCTGTTTCACAGTAAGTAGCTTAGAAAGTTTAACACATTTCACTATAATTGGAGTTTTTGGAGCAATTGAAGCAACTGGGAGCGATATGTAAAAATTCTAAATTTTCAAAATGTAGCATTTTTTTGTCACTTCACAGCTCAGAGACCTTAAGACATGTGTGAAAAAATTTGATAAATTTTAATGTTCCACCCCTCGAGATAATGTGTACTAAATTTGGATGAACGCCCTAGGAGGAGTGCGTTAAAGCTTAGCAAATTTAATCCAATATTGCTGCCCCCTGGTGGAATGGACGATGTGTATTAATATTTTTTACTTCTCTTGTCCTGATCTACTTCTGTGTCAAATTTCATGATTCTACGTGCAATTTTTTTTGTGTCATTCCTATTCTCTAATGTATTTTTGTGTTGTTTGGGGGCACTGCCGAGCCACGGAAATAGCCAAAACGTTAGAGAAGCGAGAGAAAAATGAGAAAAAAAAGAAAG
>KN519724.1:9711-21793 GCA_000787155.1 Scartelaos histophorus | reverse complement strand
CACGAGCTGGGGCTGGACCTCGGACCTCAGAGCGTGAGGGGGAGGATAAATGTGGAGGAGGTCCGAGACGTACTGTGGGGCCAGTCCATTCAAGGCTTTAAAAACAAACAATAAAATCTTAAAATCTATTCTAAAATGAACAGGAAGCCAGTGCAAAGACGCAAGGATGGGAGTGATGTGACCACACTTCCTGCTCCCTGTTAAAAGACACAGCAGAGTTCTGGACTAACTGCAGCCATGAAGTGCATTTTGGTTGATTCCTGTGTCTTACATTGCAGTATTCCAGGTGAGTACAGATAAGTGTGCACGACCTGTTCAAAATCTTTACAAGATAAAAATGGTTTCACCCTGGATAAAAGACGAGGTGATAAAAACTGGATGTAACAACACAATTGACCTGCTTGTTTAGTTTGAAATCACAGTCTACAGTGACGCCAAGGTTGGTGGCTGAGAGACAAATAAGTTGTGTCTTTTATTACATTCTTTAAGATAAATATTGAAAAATGTCCATATTTTCACACAATGACCCACAGGTGTCATAGGTTATAACTACAGAGCAGAAATAAAGGTGCCATCTTCTTTTAAGTTTTACATTTAGATTATTGGGTGTGTTGGGTAATTAATCTCAAATGAATCCCTGTGTATGTAAAATGAATATTACAGCTTCAACGAATGATTATTTTGCTCACTGATTCATCTCGTATATACTGAAACTGCACCGTAAAACAATGACCCTGAAGCAGCATAAAGAACCATATTGTAAAAAAAATATGGGCGATAATAAATAAATAAAAACATTAGCAGTTAGTACTAGTATAATGTGTCACAGATGCTGTGTTCATCTAATTCAAAATAATCAGAAATAATCATAAGAGCCTAATGACAACTTAACAGAACGCTGTAGTTGCATGAAAAAGATGCTAAAATTCAATGACTGTTCCAAAACTTTAATTGAATTTACAGAATTCCATGCCTTTTCAAGGCTTGGAAAATGACATTGTCAATTTCCATGACTTTTCCAGGATTTCCATGACCGTGGGAACTCTGTAGATGTTAATCTTTGACCAAATACAGATCAAATGTTATCATAATACTATAAAAAATACTATAACCTACTACCATCTATCATTACAAATAAAAAGGTGCACAATAATGACTGAACCTGTAAAATATGATTCTATACATGAATTAAACTTTCAGTATGTGTCATTTGGAGGGCAAGTTTGAACTAAAAGGTGCGAGTTTGACAAAGTGAGACTAGGTGAGCAGAGGAAACAGAGCAAAGAGGGAATGCAATACATTCAGATGGATTGAGTAATAAATCAATGTATAGTGATGCAATGTTGTGTTGTATAGGGAAATCTATGCTACTTTTATGCCACTTTCTATTAGCCCAGATAAAGCATGACTTCTCTCAGGGCTGGATGTCATCGTAATTTGTTTGAGCAATCTTTAATCGATTATTTTCAGAATGTCAATTTGCAGATCGACTCCTGTTTTCAGTGCCATCAGCGTACATTCACTACTAACTTAGTTCTCCAATTTAATTTTCATAATCTGTGATGCGTGTAGGATTTGGCAACGTCGCAAAAGTCATTTCAGTATAAATTGAAAAAAAAAAAAAAAAGAAAGGGTTCGTTGTTGTGGTGTTTACGGTTTCATCAGCTCCCATTGGGCTTTCTAACATGAAAAACAGCAGACTTGTTTTGTTTATTATTAAGTAATTTTAAATTAATATGCTGATTTCAAATTGGCAAATTATAACAATGATCCACAGGCACAAATCAGGACTAAAAGAGGTCTAAACCAGGTCTAAATTGGGACTAAACCCGAGCTAAACAAGGTCCTAAACCACCGACCACTGCAGCTTTGGAAACTATGTACTGCACTTTTCTATTCTCGCTCATAAAAATCCCCTTGTTTATTTGTTGGTATCGGTTTGTATCAATATTCAGTTTGTCCTCAGTGACTCTACTATTGTATGAAGGATTTCTGTGGCTGATCTCTCGACCAGTCGGAGCTCAGAAAAGCAGAGTCCAGTGAATGAAAAACAACATTTGGATAAGTCTCTTTGCGAACCAGAGGAGCCTGGGTTTGGTCTCTACCTCCGGGCAAAGGGAGGCACCACTACACAAGTTTGTTTATGGACATTTTCTGGGATATTTACACGGAAGCTTTTGTGATGTTGAATGTTGAGCTTTAAATTCATATATAATAAAAGAAAATAATCTATTAATGTCATGGTGTAATTAGCAGTTTTTGCTGATATGGTTTTGGCTTTGTAATGGTTTTCTATTTATGGGAATCGGTTTCCTGCGCCATTTTGGGGACTTCTGCTGTTTTGAATTGTTAAATACCATAACAAAAGTGCTAATAAGAGGCTGCATAAAGAGAGTGTGACTTCACCCATAGCTCTAGTCAAATGAAGCTCACTGAGGCTAGCCGTTATAGGAGAGAAATAGGAGATAAGATAATAATAATCAAAATAAGATAATAACCAAACTCATGTAGAGCGGCAGTGGTGTAGTGGGAATTTTTTAAGTGGGGGTACGCGATTCATGATGTCCAACCCCACCTATACTCAACTTGACATGCCTAAATACACACCGGTGTCATATAGATTGTTTATTAAAAAAACCCCAAAAACAATAATTCAGTGTCAGTACATAAAGGTGCCTTCACAGTAGTAATTTATGTTTTTTTCTACTCAAAATGATGCAGGTTCCGCTGGAGAGGTGGATGGATGGCGTACCCCCCTCGTACAACGCCCACCAAACCGCTGTATAGTGGGTTAATACAAACATGTTAGGACCAAAATGACTCACTGCAGTAGTTGGGGAGAGAGGAGGGACAAATTTTCAGTGTGAAGTCAACTGGAAACAGTCGATGGAGCCGGAAACGCCACCATGTTCACTTCCTATTTGGAACGTGGCGGCTAGCGGGTTAGCTATGTGCGTTGCGTCATCATGGTAACTGCCGAACATTCTGTCAGTAGTGTAGAAATGCATATAGAACACCCCCAGCATGATGTCACCGCCAAGAGTGCAATTTACCCCCTCCCGACTCCCTACCTGGTGTATACCGCACGTGTTTTTGAGCCGTCCTTTGTACACTGAATACGTTCCATGCATATTTTTAGCTTGAGAACAGCCCCTGGTACACCGTGTCACGCTGTCATGCTCTCTAACGTTACGCGGTTATATTAGGGAGGAGCTGTGTGAGCATGTTCCCCTGCAGTGGCTCAGCACAAATGCAACTTGGGCTATTTCCAAACTGCTAAATTGTCCTTGTCATAACAGTTCAGAAAGCCCTTTATTCAGAACACAAAGCAGAGCCGGTGCAGACCATAAATCACAGGTCTGATACGTGGAGATTTTAATATGGGGAGATTGTGTCAAGTTTAAAAGTGCAAAATTGGCCAGAGTTCAATTACTGAGATTTGATGCCATTTTGAACATATTTTAAAGATAATAGCTGAGACATGTGATCCTACTGGTTCAAAAACAGTAATGCAGCCACAACTACACTATTTGGATATCAGCTGTCAAATACTGAGGAGATCAGTCCATATGCTGAGCTCTTTTGGGTTTATTACAAGCAACAGGCAACCCAAAGTGAGAACCACACTCAGCTTTATGTTTGGATACTTGACATACAAATAAAAACCAAAACAAAATGTTAAACAACTTCATGTGTAATAAAATATTGGTTTAAATATTACACTCAAGTCGCAAGAAAATATGATTTATATAAACTTGTTAACTACAAACTATCTGGGAACACAGGCAGGTATGTGAATGTGAATATGTTTGTCATCAGGCTACAGATCAGCTCTGTGGAAAGGCAACCAAATCTAAAAACTATTTGGATCAATTTCAATTCCTTGTGAGGCCTGCAAACTTCAGTAGAAAAAAGTGATTATATTTGCAATATGTAAACAAAAAAAGTTGAGTTCTATTGTAAAAACAATTTAAGAAAAGACAGAAATATGAATGGAATCTAATGCAAGGTCACAATTGTAAAAACAATTTAAGAAAAGACAGACTTAGTTTGGACTTCAGAACATGTTTACAGAACCCCAGGTACAACACGAGGCTCTATAAGAGACAAGAGACGCTATTGTAGAGGATATTCTATTATCTAAATAACTGCAAACATTTCAGTTTGATAATTGTGCCAACTCAATTAATTTAGCAGATTTTGTTTCCCCATCTATCTAAAACATGGGACCAAGAACATCCTGGATGGGATCCAGAATACACACTTCTTCAATACTTTACAAAGTTGTGACTCTGGTCACCATAAATCTCCCCATTTTCAGATGGGTGTGATTGACAAGAGAAGAGTCAATCAGGGACACGTCCGTCAGTATCAGGAAAAAATAGGAAGAAACTGAAAAACAGCAGATTTCTGCAGAAGAGAGCGTGATTAGATTTTATTTGTACATGACAGGCAACCAATGAGCTCCTTCATTTCACATGCGTCTCTGAAAAATGACAAATCTGATTGGACGATCACATTTGACCGAGCCTGAGGTGTGACGGAGGACGTGAGGAGTAAACTGAAATCCCTCTATGAAAAATACAGACAGTCAGTCTGGATGTGCCAGGCAAAATAAACAAAACAAAACATCTCAACTAAAACTAATTGTTGTGAACATTGAAATCGGCGGCAGAAATCCTTCAGCCCACACGACCATGTTTAAGTGTGCTGTATATTCAGAACAAAAGGTGCATTGGAGGAGAGCGTACGGGACAAATGCAGAAATGGTGAAATCTCGGGGCTCTGGCTCTGAGCAGAGACCCAGGAGAGGAGCACAGAGCTCTGGGAGAAGGAGGAGGAAGGACTGCCACGGTCAAAAATCAATGTTATACCAATGTGCAGTCTGTGGGGGTCTACTCGTACTCAGTGTCACCTCACATTATTTATAGTGGGACTTTGGGTTTAAAGGCAGGGACATTCTGTATAGTCACTTTCTAATCCAAACTGTGTCCAAGTCCTTTTTATACACTGAGCCGCAGTAGCACTAGCCCCTGCCTTCCTCAAGTTCACAAGCCACTAAACTAGAGTTATACATTAAAATATTTGACAGTAAATGTTTAAGTTCAAATTTAAAGGTTTAAATTGAGTCCTGTGAGCTTTAAGCAGGGTTAGAGTGTTGTTACTCCAACAAAAACAGACCTGGAGTTGTGTTTTGCTTCATTCACACATGTTTGACTAATTCTGCATTATTAGTCTGTTTACAACTCCAAAGATCAAAATGCAAATCGGGCAAATGATTGTAGTGAAGGCGTATGGAATTTAAAACACAATGGAGCACTTCCTGTATTACCACAAGACATCACAATGTGGAACAGAGTGTCGTCTGTTTTCTGAGAGAAGAACTCAGCTTAAACGTGCAGGATTTATGTGTTAAAAATGTGTCACTGAAACAAAACACAACTCCAGGTATGTTTTTGATGAGAAAACATGTCAGAAAATAATGTAATATAAGACTTTTAAATACACAATGTTTGCTAGTTGAGTGCAAAGAAGCGGGAAAAAAAAACAAAACCTAAATCTTGCTAAAATATACATGTTTATTTTTCCAGTGAATTCCCTTGATTTGAGTAAATTTGTTTCTGCAGATTCCCAGTGACAGAATGATGCTTAATGTCTCATATGGTTAAATTGAGAATAGGATTAAAAACTCACAGTGTGAAATGAATATTCTTTATTCATCTACACACTGTTTTCACCAATGTGTTTTTACCAAGAAAGTTTACCTTGCTTAAGTCTTACCCAGGGATTTCTTCACTGTGACTGGGAATTCTCATTAGAAAATACTTTTCTAATTAGATTCAATTAGAAGGTTTTTACAGCTCAATTCAACATGGATCAGCTTATCAAATTAGCAAATGCGTTTCCATGGAGAGAAGCAGAAAAGTTATTTAGAGCAACTATTAAATCTTGTCTGATAATTAAAATATTATTATAAATTCACAATCCAACAATGCCTCAGTTAATGTTTTAATGCTTTAAAGAAGTGTTGTTCTAGTATCTCTCCTCTCTTACGCACTCTCTCTTTCTCCTTTTCCTCCTCATTTTTTCCTGAGGCGTGTTCTGTCACATACTAAGATTAATGTACCTCCAGCGTGCACCATCAGCTTGTGTTCTTCTGTCCACTTTATTCCTCCCTCGGCCTCTCTCCGCCGCTCACACTCCGGCACACAAAAAAACGGTGACAAAAACTCCACTTGAACGCTGCGTTTCCTATCGCAGGACTGCTTCAAAAGTTCCCCTTAGTTTTGCAAGTGCGATTACATTTGCGATATGCGTTTAAAAAGTAGTATTCTAAACCACTTTGGGAGCTTTAATATTTGAGAGAGGACTGAACATTAAGTGATCAGCTAATACAGGAATCCTATTGCTTTAAGGAGATGTTAATATGGGTCTAAAGTACCGGGTGAGGCTATAATTCATTTTAATATTCACTTATTTCTAATTGTAAATGAAGGGCTATAGGGTCTATTTAATGGAAGGGTCTATAGACAATCCTCTGTCAGTAAAACAATGTGGTTTGGAGCAGATTTCAGACATTTAAAGGTCCGATATTACTCAAAAGTGACTCCTGTGAGCTTTAAGTCATTTTAGAAAGTTGTTAGCTCCTTAAAAACAGACCTGACGTTGTATTTTCTTTAAATCACACGTTTGAGTGAACCTTTATTATTAGTCTACATCTATAAAGCTCAAAATGCTCTGTTCCACCTTCTAATGTCATGAAGCGGTAGTTTTCAAGTTAACCTTTGACCTTTAGTTCAGCAGAGACTGAATTCCAAATGATTCTAGTGCTGGTTTATGGCCTCCCTATATTACCACATGACATCACAAGGTGGAAGTGGAGTATTTTCAGCCTATATGTGCAGGGTTTGTGTGTTTAAAGTGTGTGAATGAAATAAATTATTGACGAAAAAACAACATTATTGCATAGATCAGAAAAAGAGGAAATCTATTTGTTTTGTTTTTATGTTAAATTTGTTATCACTGATACTTATTAAGACAAAAACAAAATAAAAGACTGAGATTCATCGATATGATATAGCATTTTTTTGTCATATTCCCCATTCCCAGTGCTAGTCCTGTATATGTTTGCAGTAAAGGGTGGATTTAAGGACGACCATATGGGCCTGTGTGAGGAATGGAGCGACGCCAGGTTTTGTTTTGTTTTATTAGCTTAAAACGCTAAGGGGCTTCTTTCTGAGCTGAGACAAGAAGGAAATAGGCCTGTAGTTAGTTTAGGAAGCTAATTATTATTATTTATTAGCAGGCACTGTAATTGAAAAGAAACACGGACTAATTAATGCATTTTAAAATTCACTGGGTATATAATATGCAACGGTGATTAAAAGATGCAGAACGAACCGCAAACTCATCAAAAACATACCTGGAGCTGTGTTTTGTTTCATTCGCACATGCTTGAGTGACCCTTTATTATTTTATTGTTTATTTATTTAATTTATCTACATCTCCAAAGCTCAAATGCTCTGTTCTATCTTGTGATGTCACTCAGCGGTAGCTCGGCTAGGGTCAGGGAAGTAACAAAAAACTAAGATGGGATAATGGAAAAAAATAAGTCATGTTTACCGTAATTAACATGAATGTAAAATGTTTAAATTAACAATAAAATATGTACAGAAAATAACCTAAGAAACAGAATAACAGGTTTAACATATACGGGTTTTGTGTCAAAAATGGGTCACATGAGCTTATACAAAAACGAGTGACTATACTAAGGGACACACTAAACCCAAACAAAAATCACATAAACCTGCAAACAGAATCGAGTGACAAATCAAAAAGCACAAAAAAGAACCAACTAAACAAAAATCCAGGGCTGAAATTATCCAAATGATTCAAGTGAAGGTGTTTGGAGTTTAAAAACGCACTGGAGTACTTCCTGTATCACCACATGATGTCACAAAGAGCGTTTTCTGTTTTGGAGAATAACTCCTAACGCCTAAATATGCAGGGTTTGTGTGTTAAACGTGTGTGAATGAAACAAAACACAACCCAGGTGTATGTTTGCGATGCGGAAACAACATTATATCACAGCTAATGTCTTTTCCTGAGTCAGCAACTTCATTTGACAGTAATCGATTGGTGGTTGTGTCGTAGAGTATTAACCACTAGACTTACGTTACGCAGTATATAAAGCAATGTCAATACGTGATCAATAATGTGTCTCTCTTTACTGCCTTAAAGACGTACGAGGGAAACAGCTTGCATTTTTTGTCATGATTTTAGAACTGCTCTATATTTTTCACGCTTTGTTGCCGTTCAATAAATTATTAGAGGTGTGCATTGCCACGATTCGATATATTCTGATATATCCTGATACTTAAACATAGTATCACTTCTATTAATACAGTCAACGAGAACACAATTGTATGAAATATAATTTATAAAAATGTTTCAATTCAGTGCCTGAGAGAGCGGCAGCAGGGTACAGCAGCTTATTTATTTTTCCGTTTTATTTGGACTTGTACATATACATTTATATAGTTATGCCTTATTTGTTTGACACCGGAGTCTTGCTATGTTTTTTGAGACTTATTTTAGAATTTATTATTGCTATTATTATTATATTTTTACTTTGTTATTATTATATATTGTGGTGTGCCCCAAAAAATTCTGTCTAAATCTAAAATCATCAGAATAATGAATATAACTAATGATTTTTTGTGGAAATTATTATTTAAAAAAATCAATCCAGATGCATTTTGAATCGATTTGAGAATTGTCCAATGAAGTATCATATATAACTGAATCGATTTTTTCTTACAACCCAAGGAATTACTATAAGTTTTCTATTATTGAGCGATAGAGAGCACAGCGCACTTTTAACAATATATTTGGACCTAAATAATTAATTATCCATTAGTATTATCCCCTATATGTCTCAGTCTAAGTCCATCATATGAACGTTACACACACTTCGCCTTTTCTCTGATGGAACAAACCTGCTCACACTGTAAAACTGTCTCCACATAATGATTTTATTTGGAAATTATTACTTAAAAAAATCAATCCAGATGCATTTTGAATCGATTTGAGAATTGTCCAATGAAGTATCATATATAACTGAATCGATTTTTTCTTACAACCCAAGGAATTACTATAAGTTTTCTATTATTGAGCGATGGAGAGCACAGCGCACTTTTAACAATATATTTGGACCTAAATAATTAATTATCCATTAGTATTATCCCCTATATGTCTCAGTCTAAGTCCATCATATGAACGTTACACACACTTCGCCTTTTCTCTGATGGAACAAACCTGCTCACACTGTAAAACTGTCTCCACACTGGATCAGAACAAATGTAAAGTCAAACTACTGAATCTTGGCACGCAGCTCGGGCCCGTCTTGTTAGTGACTAAATTTAAGTCTTCCCCACACCACCTGGACTCTGCTCCTGCCTCCGCTCTGCCTTGCATAACTTCGCGTTAAAATGCTCAACAAAATACTGGAAACAGAATAGCAGTTTTCCACGATTGCTTGCCAAGTTTTTTTTATTTTTTTTATTTTTTTTAACTGTTTAGAAAATAGTGGTAAATTAGTGTGACAATATTAAAATTTCAAACTTGATACTGAGGAAAATACAAAATCTCAATAATGTTTTTGATACTGTTTTTTTTCTTTTACAAATAAAGTATAATTTTAAACACAAAACAACAATCCAAACCATTAAAATCAGGACAGCAAATAAGGAGGGACAAAAAGGTGTACTGGCCCCAGGGTTTAAGGGGCCCAAAATGAATTCATAATTGAGGGGGGCCGATGCGAGACTTTTACCCCGGGCCCCCGAATTTCTGCTGACGTGGCTGATTAAAACTATTCAGAGGTTCTTCTTTTGTATTGTCCTTGTTAAGAGTTATTTTCTGAACCAATACATCAAAATGAGGGTCTAATTTTGATACTAGAGTTGGTATTTTTCAGTATCTTGATATTTTTTTTTATCTTGGTATTTTGAGTATTTTCTGCTTTAAATGGCGTTTTATTCCTAAAGAAAACAGGGAGTCCAGTTTCTAATCATTTGTTGCAGCTTTGAAGTTTCATTATTCATTCACTTTGTTTACAGTTTAAAGCTGCACTGCGTAACATTTCTAGTGGAGGGTGCGTCGTCTGCTTATCTCCATGGAAACGTAGGCAAGCAGGTTACAGCGCTATGCTACGTTACAGTTCAGGTATGTGGAGAGGGATTACTGCTTTTTTGAGCAATAGGAAGACTTAATAAATAAATGCAAGATTACAATGTTTAAAGTTATACCATGGAACATTCCGGGCAAAGCGGTAAAATCTCCACGGAGACGAGCAGATAACAGACTCTCCACTCTCACCACAATGTCACGCAGTGCATCTTTAATCTTTACTTTCTTTACATTTAAACAATTTACACATTTTTTCTATGTTTCTTGTCTTATTTTAAATGGTGCACTACACAGGATCTACCATATGTATATGTAAGTATATGTTAGTGCTTTGTCTGGAATGTTCCACAATATGGCATTAAACGCATCCACGCCACTGTTAAGAAAAGCTGGTTACGTGTCAGATCTGTGGAGAGGTGATTTTGTTGACTGAATATTCCTGGTTTCAGCTTCCAGATACACATGTACTGCAAAAAAGCTTGAGATATAAACACTTAAATCTGTTTTGTATCTCTATTTTGCATCTGTAGTCTTTTTATACTTCTTTACTGTATGTTGTTTGCGAATTGGACTAAATGTCTGTAATAAAGTGATATATATTTATCAAATGACTTAAAAGTAGCCGAATAATCTTTCTTCATTGACAGATAATTTTACTTGACAAGTTATCTAAACATAAACTTCCTCTAGACCAGAATTAAACAGTCTCAGAACTAGTAAGTAGAGAATAAATCTGAAAACAAGTCGAATAACCTGATATAAATGTTAAAATCTTGGCCAGATCAGAGAAATTTGCAGTGTGGAAAAGTCCTCAAAACATATGCTGTATATGTTGTAAATTATTTAGTGCTATGGCAACACTCCTAATTCTGAAATTCAAGGATAAATTTATTGCCGTGCTGTAAAATATTCCCTGCAAAGTAGAAACATCAAACTGCCCACCAGAAAAGTAACATATTGCTCCTCTAAAGCCGCATTAAATCCACATGAAAACACAGGAAACTATGGGCAAAGGTCAAAACAAAGCAAAAAGTGCAGGTATGGAAAAGCTTAAATTTCACTTGTAATGAAGCAGACTGAGCAGATCTGTGCCAGGTTTACATAGTTTTACGTTTCACGCATCCAGACGGACTGTGGAGAGGTTCTGCTGTAAAGACCACAGCCAACACAGATGAGTCAAAAGTCTGGGAAAGTCTCATCTACACACCTGGAAAATAATACTGTATCTGACAAAAAGAAAACTTGGGAAGACTTCTGCAGCTTGAATTTGACACGGATCATGCATTTTCATTTGTGGAGGTTACATCAGCTACTTGCCTCCATGGAGATGTTATTACTTTGCGCACAATGGGATAAAATGTATCTCTGTGGAGTCAAGCAGGTGGCGCCAACAGGGCAAGTTACAAGTCAAGGTCAGATCTGCGGAGAGGTGAGCATGACACAGAAAGAATGCTTGTTTTTCAATTTTTTTTAACACCGGCTATTGAATAAAAAACGAGACTGAAAAGTTGAAAAGGTCATGCTGTGCAACACTCCCGTTTTGAGTCTTGGAATCTGCTGCACACAGACTATGCAGCCTTCAGTGTAAAATCTGGCAAACAAAGTCCCACAAAATATTTATGATGTTCAACACCTCAACTGTTCAATTTCATTATGCTCGACTTTTAAAATGATGTAAAACTTTTGGGACACCCTGCACGTCTAATAGATAAACACCATCATGTAAAATGTTATAAATAAAATAAGGCACAAGATCTCTCCCATTCATAACTCAAATAACTTTAAGAAACTTTCCAAAACCCAACTCTTTAGTGTTCCTTAGCCTCTGCCAATTAAAAGCCTTTTTTAACTTCTTTAGCATACTGTATTTTATCAGATTCTTAAATGAGTA
>JACN01080922.1:0-19709 GCA_000787155.1 Scartelaos histophorus | reverse complement strand
TTCATTCACACATGTCCGAGTAATCCTTTAGTTTTAGTCTGTCTCCATCCTCAAAGCTCAAAACGCTCTGTTCCACCTTGTGATGTCATGAAGCGGTGGTTTTCAAATGAACAGCTCCTTTTTTTACCTTTAGTTCAGTTAAGACTGGCAATGGAGAAGTGAGCACTTCAGGTATTACCACATGACATTAAAAGATGGAACAGAGTATCTTCTCTTTGAGTGTTTGTGCGTTGAACATGAATGAAACAAAACACAATTCCAGGTATGTTTGTGATGAGGAAAAAAAATTCTAACAGGGACCAAGAAGTAACGTAAAATGGGAACTTTAAATGGCACAGAACATACCTAAAGATTAACTGCTTGACAAGGTAAAATAAGTCGTCCCACGTGTATTAAAAGTCATTTTCAGGCTATGCGACTGTTGATATGGCCACATGTAAAGTGTATAAAGCCCAGTGTGATTGAAGTACACTCCATTTTGATCAGCTAAAATTATAAATGCTTCTTCTGCAACTTATTTTGATTTATGTGCCATACTAAAGTGAGTAAAGTCCTTCCTTCAGCACTACCATACTGTCCAACAACACTGTAACTTAGTGTAGTATAAAAGCTCTAACTATCTGAGTGTGGGTTTCAGAGTGATAAAAAGTTGGACTGTCGCTATCTCAAACTGTTCAAATGAAAATATAATTTAAATGAGCAATGGGATGAGAGGGAATAAATCATGTGACTAAACCCGATTAATACAATTTTGACAGACAAACCTGGGTGATCCTGTTGTGGTTCGCTAAAAACATGGACAGGTTCTGGGACTCCTGAATGGACTGAGGGTCGGCCATTTTTCGTAGGAACTGAGCAGCCCTGAACACAACACGGTCAAGAGAAAATGTTAACTTTATATCAGTTTGTATCTTGCTATAGAGAAAGTGGCCCAGTACCTCTTATAGGCAGAGTGGTCATTCTTGACACTACACTTCATGTTCTTTAATTCATCCAACACAGCAAACATATTGATGAATTTTCCTAATGTGAGCAAATAAGCCTCCGACACAAAGTCCTTCCTTCTCTCAGCGTGGCACAGACGTTTTACCTCACTGCAGAATCGCTCGATCGCTTTCCGCTGTGAGAAGAAAAATATTCAACAATCAATAACATGGCAAAAATACAACCTAAAAATAATCCGTATTAAAATAAAATGTTGATTTACTTGAAAATACATGAACTTCATTAGTTTGGTCACTTCAGGCTCCAACACTTCTACTGTTTTCTCATAGATCTCCACTCTGTTGGGTTGTTCGTTGCATTTTACCTTTGGAACACAAGAGGGCGCCATTTCAACACTTGAGAAATGAAATATTATTTGCACATAGATTATTTACAGGCCTTAGGCAAAAAGTTAAAATCAAGATAAAGTCATAATGCTTATTAAAATACTTGGATCCTTACTTACTGTAACTAAATATAATGTTGTTTTTTTTTGTTTTGTTTTTTTCTTAAATTGATCTATGGGCATTATTGGGGATTTACACTTGTGAGAATAGCTAGCTTTTAGTTTCACTTTCTGTTCATAGCTTCACTCCTCTGGGCCATATTGTCATGTTTATTAGATTACATTTGAAGTTTTTATGCAGACCCTCGTAAGAAAGAAGAAATGGGAACTTTGTGCTTAGACTTTAAATATTAAACACAACTAGGCAAGCATGGGACAAGGGTAAATAAGGGAAACACAAGCTAGAAACATTTCCAATATTAGTGTGCACTGATAAAAGAAACATTTACCTGTGGAATGGCTCTGGAGCAGCTCCTCCAGGTGTAAAGCATCACAGCATACTCATGCCCCTCCTCCAACATCTCATTCTAAAAACATACAAGATTTCAATGTTAAAAGGTCTTATATTATGCAGAATTGATTTCCTGTGAGCTTTAATGTTGATACTAAAAAAAAACATACCTGGAGCTGTATTTCGTTTCACTCACACGTGTTTGAGTAACTTATTAGTCTATCTATATCTGTAAAGGTCAAAATGCTCTGTTCCACTTTGTGATGTCATGTAGTGGAAGTTTTCAAATTAACAGCTACGTTTTACTTTTTGTTCAGTAGAGACTGGCAATTCTATGCACAAGATTCTACTGAAGGTGTATGGGGTTAAAAAACACAGCTCTTCCTGTATTACCACATGACATCACAAGGTGGAACAGTGTATTTCCTCCTTGACAGAATAAAGCATAAATGTGCAAGATTTGTGCATTAAACATGTACGAATGAAACAAAATACAACTCAGTCCAGAAAAAGTCAAACTAATTGAAATCTGTTTCCTAATTATTTGTATTATATTTGCAAGAAAATAATAATAATAATAGTAGTATAATTTCAAATATTTTTTTACATGTATGTTGTCAATTGACACATCATAGATAATTTCATACCAATTAAAAAAAAAACAAAAAACATGGTGAATGAATAAAGTTACCTCAGACAAAATTTCTACCTACTGTGAGCTGTTACCTTCCCCTTAGAGAAATAATATAAAAAATATAAATCATGATCACAGTGTTAACATATGATTTTTCTTCAAAGTTTCACAGCTTCATTATAAAGCATTGTTCACACACTCTGTAGGTGAGACATAGCTCTTACAACAATGAGGCTGAGAGGGGTGTCCTCAAATAGACTGGGCCTCCTCCGTGGGACTTCCTTTTTAAAGAGGGTTAAATAAAGCTCCACTTCCCCTCTTTACCAGTCCAATCACACTCTCCATTCATCCAGCATCACGGGAGAGGAGAGCTTTAGACGAGGCCTGATTCACCGCTAACTGAATGTGTCTGTCCTGCCATAGGCTTCAATAACAAAACCCCTAAAGATAATCAATGCCAGTGAAACAAGAGCCTTTTTGAATGTAAGGCTCAGATTCCCACAGTGTGCTTTGAGTGAGCTAAAAAGAGGCAAAAACATGGACAAAAATACATACAAGATAGTACATATAGGAGAAACATGTCACAGCAAATCAGTGTATTGATTTTGAGCCTCACCATGCTGGAGTGAACTGTTGCTTGCTCAATGTAACGAGCAATCCCAGTCACAAACGCATTCCTGTCTTCAAAGTTGGTGTCAAAATTGGCCTGGAGAAGCGCGAGAGAGATGAAAGAGAATGGTTAAGAAGGAGGAGAAAAAGGAGCACTGAAAACATAAAGTGCAGGACCTGTGTGACAGTAGCTGCAAGAGCATGAGAGGGAAGTACAATAGAAGAAATGGCAACATCTTTCCATTGTTACATGAACAAAGATTTATAAAGCAGGCCTCAGCTTTGGCCATGACTGTAATCCTTTTAACTTGAAGGTCTGAACACTCTACACACTATTTCTGCTCTAAAATAAAAATGTTAAGAGTTAAATTGTACTCTGATAATGTTTTTGCAATACAGTACAGTATCCATTTGTATTGACGTATTTTTGTCTCTTGTGTAAAACCCTGTGACGTAACTATGGTTTATTAGCTAAACGAAAGGGGAAAAAAGAGAAAATCAATATGAGCTCTTCTTGTCAAAAACTCAGAACACTCAAAACTGAATGTGAAATGCCCTTTAGCCGTGATCTATGTGGCTTTTTTTACTTGGAATGGAGATATGGTCAAAGAAAATATTGACACATAAAAGGATAAAAACAGATACAAAACAATACAAAAAATCCTATATACTATTGTAATCTTTGCAGGAGTGAAAATATAATGGTAGGAAGGGGGGGGTACCTGGTACATGATGGAGGAGGGCGGGGGCTCGATGCATGGCTGCTGGTCAGGGAGAGGCAGCTCCTCCAGCAGGTCCACGTTGGACAGAGCATCCTCCAGCGTCACGTGGGTCGTCATGGCAACAGAGCGTCAGTCACACAGCAGCCCGGTCTGTGAAAGAGAGAGAAGGAATGTCAGACATCGACTCAACACAGCGAGGAACACGGGGGCTAAAAGCGAGGTCTAAGGTTCAACCGAGAAGGGCAAATATGCTGCAAAAATTCATGCTGTTCCCTCAAACCATCAAACACGCAGCTGAATATATAGTGCCACTATAGTGATTCACTATCCACCGATTCATTATTTGCACACAAGTCAATTTTATTTTTGTAAGAACTTTTCTCTATTGTATTTAGGAGTGTGCAAAAATATTGAATAATATATATCTTGTATAGTTTAATGTGATGATACAGTACTTATATCTTTGTTACAACACTACAGTTTTGTTGCTTTTTAGAGGAAATTTATTTATGCAATACATTTGACATTTTGATGATTAAAATGGGTGTGTTTCCTGTAAATTTTTCATAAGAAGTGGTTAAACAAATACTTTTATTATCACAGCCATGATATAGCCTTTATTTTTATTAAACCATTTCGAATCAATTTGAAATATATCATATCACATCGTATGAAGATGTGTATTGTATTGTGGCTTATGTATCAAGGTATGCATTGTATCTGCAACTTCTGAATGATACCCAGCCCTAATTGTATTTTATTTCTTCATTTGCAGGTTTATTTTGTTTTTCAATCCTAAGTGTTACTATTTTGATGTAATTGCAATTCACCAGATCCACTAGAGTCTATTGAGGAGACCAGTAAACTGTGTAAAAGTGGACATAGCTGACCTTAGCCTGTGCGTTCCACATAGGAAGTGAGCACGGGCACGTCTCCAGCTCCATCGACGCTCAATTCACTTTCTACTGAAAAACTGTCGCCCCTCTCTGCCATTGCTGCTGTCAGGCTCAACATTTTGGTCTTAAAGCGTTAACCTGTAACCTAAAACCTTAAATGATTTTGTCTGTAAATCAAGATATGAATATTATTAACAAACAAATCAGATGCCTTCATTCCCCAAGGTTGCTTCTGTTAGCTTTAACAACAAGTTTGACTGGCAGCGTTCCTAAATGCCCCTGTTAAACGTTACCGTCAACTGCCTCACTTTGGATTGGCTCCAAATATGAAACTCTGCTCCTAAGTTGCCCCTATAAACGCTGGCTGAGATAAGCTTCATTTGGCTGGAGCTGCTTACTTTATGTGACATCTTGCTCACTTAGTCCACTTTTTGACACAGTCTATGCAGTAGACCATAAAATAGCTGGGCAGTGCAGTGCTACGACACAGAGTTTTAACTCAAAAGCACTTTTTTAAAAATCTTGAAAGAGAAAGAACAAAGAAAATTCCAGTAACTTCCATGAACATCATCACGCTTGTTTGCAGCAGTATATGGGTGGTGCATGTAGTGAGGAATTTGAAATATCTTTGCCGACTACTAAAAGTATTACAAGTATGTCACGCGTAACATACATTAAAAAAGATCATGTGTTTAGTTTAGTTTCATTGTTGTAATCCGGGAAACAGATGGAAACCCAAACAGGACAAACTAGCCAGACACTCACTGTATTAAGCAACATAATAAGTCTGTTTAAGTCTGATCTTTGTTTTGCTGTGACACCTACACAAGAAGATCTGAGGCAAATTATCGACTATTTGTATTACAATAAAGTTCAAGTTTTTATTATTAGTCATCACTATTAGAGTTTTTAACATCTGCAGGGCCCCCACAGTCAGTGCTGACAATTTGGTGCATAATACTGCTAATAAATGCAAATTAAATGAAAAGTCACTGCATTGGAATTCCATATCATTCCCTCGTAAGCAAATATAAATCATAAGCAAAATAAAATGGTCCAACGCTAAATATAGGCCTATAATATAATTCACAATTTTTTGCAATGAAGATAGTGTTAGATAAGCTACTGTGACATTCTGTATCATGACTTCGCCAATTTTACTTCCTCTTCTAAAAAATTCTATTATTGTATGTGAGATGCATTTTTATCTCCCCGTGCACCTGCATCCACTCCCCTTTAAACGTACACTACACTTCTGCTCAGGGGAACTCAATGGAGCAGGCTTATTGGCGTTTCCTTTTTGCCTTTATTTGTCCGCGGGCTTTTAATTCGTCAAATACCAAGATCTGCAAACCTCACCGCTTCAGGAAAGGAGCAGCACAGTCGAGCATTTGAATATGTCAAAATATGCCATTGGGGAAGAGGATTCAGACTATTCACAAGGAAATCCTGTTGCAATATTTATTTTGTATCATGCATATTCTTGGCATGCATATTGGCTTTTAAAATTCCTCAGCTGTGAGCTCCTTATCCATGTCAGTATAGCTTTTCGGAGAAGTACCAAAATTTTTCCCCATTATGAAACATCAGCCAAGCGAGGTAGCCACGGTAACCAAGCCTACGCCATGTGGTTTTGCTTTCTATACAAAACCCCAATCAGCTTAATAACGTCAAAGAAAAGACCAGGGGGGATACAAAAGGTGTAAAAAGATGGATAAAAAGGAAAAAAAAAAACAGAATGGAAAGTATAAATATAAAAGGGCAAAAACAGGTTGAAAGTTGATGACCTACAAAATACGAGGCTAAACCAGAAAAACAAGATCCACTAGTAATACGAGTATGCCATGCCCAGAAGGCACCAGGACATGACAGTGAACAGCGAGCCACAAAGAGAGAGATACTCAAGTATGACAAAACACAATCATTTATTTGTTAAGATGGTCAATAATATATGTCATTTTGGAGACTTGGGCTGCACAATTTAGAGGGAAAATCTACTTATGTGATTACTTTGACACTTAGCCTATTGCAATTTGATCTACAGTTTGATCACATCTCAGTTCACAGAGCTCACTTTTAAGCACATTAGACATTAGCATTCAAACTTAAGAAAAGATCGAAATGTGAAGTGCTAGACTAATACAAGATCCCAAACAGCTGAGAACATTTGCAGAGGTCTGAACTGTTAACCAAATATATCCAAAAAGAGAAGACATTATGCTATTTATAGGAGACATTTACGTAAATATTTGCAGCCTTTGTAATCTAATAAAACAGTTCAAATACTGAGTTAGATGACTGTGATATGTCAATTAAAACACTTATGATACACTGTAATGATAAAAACAATGGTGTAATCAGGTTGTCTGGGATTCAATTTACACACTTCTCCAAGATGTCAGTACGGTCACTGCGGGTGCATCTCTGCAAATTCAGATGTGAGTGATTGACAAATGGATTAGCCAATCAGGGAAACCTGTGGTTCATGTCACAACACAGATTTCTGCTGAATCAATGAGCGAAGCACTAAACTGGTGAAGAAAATGTGGTTTCGTTCAAAATGACCAATGAGCTCCTTCTCCTGAGCATCACTAAAATAAACTAACCTGACAACTACATAGTTTTTTTTTTTTTATTATTATACTTTATTTTACAAATACAAATAAAAACAAGCTTATACAAGTTTTTAACCACACATAACTGCACCCAGGCTTGTCTCTCGATCTTTCTTATACTCCTTACACTTATACTCCTTATACTTATACTCCTTGCACTTATACTCCTTATACTTATACTCCTTACACTTATACTCCTTACACTTATACTCCTTACACTTATACTCCTTACACTTATACTCCTTACACTTATACTCCTTACACTTATACTCCTTATACTTATACTCCTTACACTTATACTCCTTACACTTATACTCCTTACACTTATACTCCTTACACTTATACTCCTTACACTTATACTCCTTACACTTATACTCCTTACACTTATACTCCTTACACTTATACTCCTTACACTTATACTCCTTACACTTATACTCCTTACACTTATACTCCTTACACTTATACTCCTTACACTTATACTCCTTATACTTATACTCCTTGCACTTATACTCCTTATACTTATACTCCTTGCACTTATACTCCTTACACTTATACTCCTTATACTTATACTCCTTATACTGTTATTTTGGGAGACAGATTTACAGCTAAATGCCTGAGTGTGCTCAAAAACAGTATAGTCCCATATGGTGCACATCATTATGGGAGTATATTGATCAAACCCATCATTTACATTTCTGATGGTAACCAGCAGGAGGGTGGAGCTTCCTGTCTATTCACAGTTGCAATACAGAAATTCTATCAACCACAAACCTCAAAGCATTAATAGACTTCACCCATGCCACTGGGGTCTGCTCTGAAGGGCTGCACAACATATCACAATCAACGCAAACTCACACATTTGAGAAATTATTAAATTGCAAAGACTGCAGTTATTTAGGTAATAGAATGTCCTCTGTAAAAAAGCAAATAAGCAAGTAATAATAATATAAAAAATACACTTGAGCCTTGATATAACCATGTTCTGAAATGCATAAGATTCTTGTATCAGCATCAGATCAGTTCACATTTCAGTTTTATCTCAAAGATTAATACTTGGAGTTGTTTACAAAGTGCACTCTGAACAGACTCCTACTTTTTATTTATTTGTACATATAAATCACAATTCTAATCAAAATTGTAATATTTGTATGAAAAATAACTAATAATAACTAAATAAATTTTTCCCAGCCATAGTCACTCTGAAATAAAGAAAGAGATAGACTGTGACAAATGGACAGCAGGATGTGAATTTTCTACACTTCTAAACTCAAAGATTATTGGTTTAATTGTGCTGCTTGAAGAATGTGGATTTGCAGATGTTTTGACAGGCATAGAAAGATATTATCCATGTAGATACTGACCCATCTGTTCTCGGGGACACGGCCATGCACGGACGGTTGAATAAACTTTCCCACTTGTTTCAACAGTTGGTGTGTGTGTTTATGGCTGTGCATTTTTCACAAAGCAAAGAACCCCTTTATTCCCTTCTGGCCCCTGTTATAGCCCTTTTAAACAAGCGGAACAACTGACTGAGACAGCACAAGACAACAAGTCCCTTTATGACAGCCATAGTTGGGCAAAATACAGACTTCTTGGATGTCAGGACCCCTATCATCACTGAAATGGGTGGCAAAGTGCCCCCAGCTGGCAAACTATTGAGAATGCAGTTCATGTTTCTTTATGAGAGCCCCACTTTTGCACGCAGCTTTATAAAGGAAATTATAGAAGAAGAACAAGAGATGACACAGAATGGGAAAACTTAAATAGCTGATGTTAGAGTAAAGAGATCCAGTTTAAGAAAAAGGAAGTGCAAGGTAACAATAACCATTTCTGACTAACATAGTGATGTAGAGAAGCCACTGTTCAATATAATATGATTCTGGTTCTCAATAAAGTGTATAAAGTCTATATTTTGTAACTTTACACTTATAATGTCAATACACAATGCAGATGGATTTTTAGAGTAATTTCAAAATACAATTTATATTCTAGTACAAGTGCAAGTTTTTTAGAATCCACATCTTTTGGCTTTTAAGAACGATGGAGAAAAATGCATGTGAATTTTATGCCACAACTTGAGAATGAGTTTTCCCCCTAGGCAAGGCACGGTAACCATATATTTCTCAGCACTACAAAATGATGTGATCTGATCAGCGTGGAAGGCGAGTATGTAGTTACAAAAGTTAAGACAGTTACACCAGTATCACTTGTGGTAAGCAGTGTGTCACTTTATGCAAGACCAAAGATGCTGCCTGAGGTATTTCACAGGCTAATTGAGATCAAGTTTGTCCCTAAAAGCTGTTGTTGACTCCTGATCTCCATGATGTAACACGCTGCTTTCAAAGTGTCAACAATGCACATCACATGGACGTGCAGGTCGGGGCTCACATGACAGCCAAAACCCAACCAAACAATAAAAATGAAAGCGATCATTCATAGAAAAATGCTGTTTTAATACTGCGTTATTATATGGGGAATGTCCACAAGCAAAAAAATAAATATTAATCCTGCCTACTATAACCCAGTTCCCATTTATGGCGCTTTATAAATAATTTGTGCAAAAAAACAAGCGACTATTGCCTTAGATAAAAGCAGAAATGCAGTCTTTGACACTGTCTGTATTGTTTTTTTTTCCACGTTTTACATCCTATATTATAAGACAAGCGTTACAATTTATCAAGATTATAATAGGCTGGTGGTGTGAATACTTCTCATGGTAAAATGCTGATTCTTCAAACACACAGATTACGCTGTATTGTGAAAGCGAGGATGGTAATTTCTCAGTAAACAGGTTCTTGAAACTGTGGATGTGACGGACACAATATTAAGTCAATGTAAAAATCCACTTTCAAAGCTGGACTGATTAAAGCTGAATTATGATTAGGATGGATCAGTTCATTTTAAAGAAGAAGATGGAATGCCACAACGCAGGAACATTTTGGAGGAGCTAGATGGTTAAAAATAAATGAATAGACTGGTAGTATTTTATAATCTATGGATGCAAGAGAGAATTGAAATGAGCGGAAGTAGGTGAACCTGTCATATGAATCAGTAGGCCTGGCGCTGATGGACGTGGAAAAACCGCTTTGAATTGCAAGAGATCGCTCAAAGCAAAGCAAAAACAACAAAACACGGACAATAAATAAGATAAAATGAAAAATGCGGGATAAACTAAGGGAATTAAAAGGATACATCAGTGCACTCGCTACAGTGGATGCCTCTCCTCACCCCACCCATCTCAGTGTGAGCTACGATGGAAGCTAACGGGACTCCCATTCATGCGCGAAAATGATCCAAAAACGCCCCGAAATGACCGCTTTGTTTTAGATTTACGCGTTCCCCTGCAACATCCACGGCTATTTCCTGTTTCTGCAGCGGCTGCTAAGAAACGGGAACGATGCTTTCGAGGGGAAAACATATCTGCTCGTCTCCAGCCATCATCACCACACAGCTCACATCACCAGCGCAGCCCCCGCTCGCTCTGGTCGCTCCATCTCCGCTGCGGCTCCGATCCCGTTACTTTTTACGCGCGCCACGTACCTGTAAATCGCATGTCCGTGCGGCGAGGCAGAAAGGCGACTGGACTGTGCCGCGGATGGCGACAGCGGTCCACCGTTTGCCGATGGGGTTTTTAATTCTCGTCTTCACCGCCGACTGATGCTCTAGTTTCGCCCAGTGCCGAGCGAGTGCTAATCCACCCCACACAAAGAGCAGAAAATGGCTGCAAGTGCATTTTCTTAAAGGGACAGTCACCTCGCTGCCGTGTCGAGAGATGGATGATGGTGAGGTCCCCCCGACATGTTGATTCAGGCTGTTCATTTAATCTTTTTCATACAATTTAAGACAAAATGTGGTATTTGGATTACAGAATTTCAGACGCTTCATGCTGTCACTTGTGATATTTTAATGAGAATCTGGAAAAAATGTACAAACAGTTAATGTATTTTATTATAAGATCATTTATTGTAAAATAAAGTTAGATTTGTCATCTCTTACTATTGTCTGTCACACAAATTAAGGATCTGTAGTTAGTAGTTGTAACTGCAGTAGTAGGAAGCCTAATAGTAGTAGTAGTAGTAGAAGTAAAAGGCCTAGTATTAGTGTAATAATCTATAATATTGAAAATGCTGGCCATTTTTTGTCTGAGACCTATTCACATTGTATATGTTTCTCATTATTAAACAAACCTATCCAGTTTTAGATATCTGGGGTAACTGCCCTCATAATGGAAAAAAATGTGCACAAAAATAAGCCTACTTCAAGCTCATTTGAGTAGAGACAAATATGTGGACTAAGGAATTATTGTCTAATGTTTTGGGTTTTTTTAATATATATTACAGTAGGTTGTATACTGCCTTATATTTAAAACTTTCAGTGTAAAAACACAACAGTGTAAAAAAGCAGATCTGGATTCTATTTTTTTTTTTCATTCATTTGGAAGGCTTGGTAATTGATGCAGCAGCTGAGCAAATGTTGGACGATCTTCTGGCTTCTGAAAAAGAAAACACAGGGTTGCAACAAAACTACAGGATAATTAAATTCTAAATGATATACTTAAATCTCAGACTTACTTCCTTCCAGCACCACTTCATGAGCACGTGCACATCTTCTGGGGCTAAGTCTGGCTTTGGAAGTCTCTGTCCTCTGTTGACTGAGTTTACCACATCCATATTGTTCTGTTTCTCATAAGGTAGACGACCTTCACTGTACACCTCCCACATGAGCACACCTAGACATAAATAATAAACACATCTTTAAATCATTGCACTTCTCAAAACAATCTCATGAAACACCAGTTTTCTTTCCTACAAGAAATATAATATCATGCTCCTTACAGTAAGGTAGGTGCGTGCATAAAAGAAACGTACCAAAAGACCAGACATCAGCCTTGTTGCTGTACTTCCCATATCGAATAACCTCAGGGGCAGACCACCTTATAGGAAACTTTGCACCTTGAGAGCTTGTATAGTCATTATCCAGTACAAATCTAAAGATAAAATACACATTAGAACTTTATTGTTACAAAAATTATATTAAAGGAGACCTACCTTGCCATGCCAAAATCTGCCACTTTTACGACATTATTCTTTGAGACCAGACAATTTCTTGCTGCCTGTGTAGGTATAAAATATTATTCATTTACATTGCCACATGTTTAAAAGTAAAAATTACATACTTACCAGATCCCTGTGTAAGTAATTAGAGCTCTCTAAGTAATTCATTCCCTCACAAACATCCAAGCACATCCCCAGTAGTGCCTCCTGTGACAGGTTCCCTCTCTTGGCCCTCAGATAGTCCAGCAACGCTCCCTGCTCCATGAACTCAAACACCATACACATGGGTGAGCGCTGTGTGCACACTCCATACAGCTGCACCAGTTTACAGTGGGACAGTTTCCTAAAGTAAGAAACAAGTTAATTTTTGTAAAATCTACATTGTGTATTACATTATGTACTTACATCATTACTTTTGCTTCCTCTTTAAATTCTTCCTCTGACATAGCTCCCTCTTTTATCATCTTCACTGCCACTTTCTTGTTCCTCCATGTTCCTCCCATCACCAAACCAAACTGCCCACAACCTATTTTTTCCTCCAATTTCAGCTCTAAAGGGTTCATCTCCATTTCTGTACAACACACAAGTATTAGCATCAATTAAAAATGTTGATGAGTTTCTAACATTATGACATTTGACACTAGCATATATCAAAATTAACTTTAAGAAGATGTAACAACAGAAACCTTCAAACGGATCTTCATGTAGCATAGAGGGACGTCGAGAAGATGACGGACGCAAAACAGGATGTCTTAGTCGTGTAACCATCCCTGCAAACGCATTGCAGAAATATACACTCACTTCAATATAGCTGAATATACAATATGTTTATGGTCCTTATGTTGATTTTAATTAATTACCAGCACAATCATGTTGATGATAATGGACAAGCTCAGGAATAGTGCTGAAAGACTTCTTCTCTGCCACATAAAATGGTGCATCACTGTCTGATTTCTGTCTGATAAGGTAATGTCTCACATTTGGTTTCTTTTCGCCATTTGCCCTAACACAGTAGTACAAGGAAGAGAAAGTCAAAACATTTACCAAAAGGAAGCAACTGTATCCGAGACAAAATAATCTTTGTACCCATGTGCATTGGAGAATACAGACACTGTGTATTGACCTGGCCTACTAGATCTGCGCACCATGAATGCACCTTCTTTGCCCTAAAGCAGAATACACTTCATTCTCAATCATTTATGTCCATGTTGAAGAGAAATATAGGTCTATGTTTAGCTACATACCTCATTTGATAATAATTGTGTTGCTTCCTCACTATCCACATTATTGAACCACCTAAAATAACAATAAAAACATTCAAAACTTAAAGAAAGTCAATAGTAGACTTGAGGTGGACCAAACTCGAATTGAACCTTACTCAAATCGACTAAAGTTAGTTTCAAATTTTCCAGCAACATATATACTCGGTACGAGACCTGTCCTCCTAAAACAAGACAAAACAAACAAAACAAGCAATAAGAGAAGCAATACACAGAAAAGTACAAAATAGTGAATGCTGTTAATAAGAGATGCACTATAATGTAATGTATAATGTAATGTACCCCTCAGAATCCTGCACCAACCACCGATCCCAATCTGAGTCGTCTAGTAAAATGTACTTCTGATCTTTTTTTATTTGTAACTCTCCTGTTTCAGTTGGTGTAAAGTCTTGTACAGCTATGACCACCCTCTTGTCGACATGAAACATCTTCTGGCGCAAAACACAGAACAGTCAACCAACAATCAACAAACTAGACAAGAAGGCAAGACAAGTCAGTTTTTCACCTCAGGATTTGGCATGGGAGGTTTTTTAGATGCTGTAAAAGGAAATATAAATTAAAATATATTATGTGCCAAAGTCTTAATAATTATCATTTACAATTCTACTTCACTGACCTAAACTCGCTGGGTCATACTCGGCACATCCCAATGCCAGTTTCTCTGTCTGCTGGCAACATCTCCATTTACCTTCCATCCACATGTCTGGGTGGTACTTACTGACCATATCATTATATTGTGTCTCTAATAAATATAAAAAATAAAATAATAACAAATAAAACGTGAAAATAGTGATTCACTTTATTTACCTTCTTTCAGAGCGGATACCCATTGCTGCCGACAGTTGTTGTCAGGAGCAAAAACGTACAGGTAGTAATTGTCATAAAATACCTGAGTAGACATTGACATTAGAGGATCGTTCTACATTACATTAAAAACAAAAATTAAAAATCATAATGCATACCTGAAAGGGAAATTTATAATTGCATGGTATTGGGAGGTCAGTATTCACAACCTCTACACATTTAATTTTTTTCAATTCAACTGTTCCTTTCAAAACAGGCTTTTTCTATGATAAAATAAAACAAAAACAAAACAAAATATTAGCTATTAACACCTGGAGTTATTTCTGGCTGACGCTTGTGAATGAATCATTGTAAAGTCGTAATACTTACCCCTGGGCGCAACTCAGAGTATTTCAGTTCTTTAGTGTCCAATACAAAGAATCTTTCCTTGTAATTTTCTGGAGAGGTAATTTTCTTCTGTTGAGATTTCTTAATCAGATTCCCATTTAAAATAACCCTTGGAAACATTTCTACGCCTTTAATTAAAACAAAAGTTGCTCATCGATAAGTAAAGTGTGCTCCTTGTAGTTCATGTGATTTATCTGGGTGAATCTAAAGGCTGGAAAACTTGTTCAACTCTTGAAGGCTTCCGGGCATAGTTGCTGCACCAGGTTAACCACATCCTTCAGGCATGTGCTGTGCATTGTGAACATGGAGCTGCACCTGCTGGTTGTCACAGACATCACCAATCAATTATCCATTAAAAACGCAATGACATAATAAACTACACATATGACAACATTAAATAAATATTGCTTAGATTATCAGGCCTTCTTTTGTGATGGAAATGTGACAGACTGTGAGTATCTGGCGCCACCATCTGGGGGAAAAACAAAATAATGTAGGTAACTAAACACTAGAAATAGTGTGGAGAATTGAAAGTAATTCCAACATCCAGTTAAAAGAGTTATATGAGATACGAAAATGCTCAAATAAATAACTTTAAAAATCTACAGGCTTGTTGATTGTGCTGTGTTGCTTTCATTTTCTTATTTCCTACATCAAAGACGCTGGAGAGACTGCAGTATGAAACCAAAATTACAATAAATTAAGACAAACCTTTGTACTTTAGCGGAATGAACGACCACCTCTATGGATCATAAAGTAGACCTAATTGCAAAATACTTTATCCAACCAAAACCCTCGTTACTCGTATGTGCAGAGCAACCAGCCAATGAGCATCAAGCTTGTAGCATTCGTTGCTTTGCGTTGAAGTAATGTGAAGTGTCGAGCTAACAATGAGCTAAATATCTCATCTTAACATTATTTAGACTACTTTTTGAACATTCACTCATACGTTTAGAAATCCAGGAGGCAGCTACAAGGTATGTATGTACTTTGGTTCTTTCTGTGCTTCCGTAGATCTAACGTTTGGCTTGGATGTGTTTATGCTAAAGCTAGCTGCAATTTTAAGCTAGCTGTGGATATATTCATTCAATTACGTCGCTGTAACACTGAAGAAGGCACAAGGAGCACCATCTATATATTATTTTAATGTGTGGAATTGCACTTTAAAACCTGCTCTAAGTATGTACAATGTATTATCTCTACGCACATATATCTATATCTATATGCGTTTCTATGCGTTTGTCTTAAAGCTGTTGTTTCTTACTTAAAGTTGCACTATGTGTTTTATCTAATGGAGGGTCCGCCACCTGCTTGTCTAGTAATTGAAATAGATGCAAGGCAGACATGTTTAAATGTCATATTGTGGAATATTCCAAGAAAAGTACCAATAGAGGTTTCATAGTGCACTTTTAAACTGAACAATTCCAAAACAAAGATGGTATTAACTCTGACTAATTGTGAATTAGCATGTATTATGTAGCATTATCTAATGAAATAATTATGTAATATTTGATTATTTTGTTGCATGTTTTCAGATAACCATCATGGGGGAACCACAGCAGGTCAGTGCCCTCCCGCCCCCTCCCATGCAGTACATCAAAGAATACACAGATGAAAACATACGCAAAGGTCTGGCTCCGAAGCCTCCTCCCCCCATCAGAGACAGCTACATGATGTTTGGAAACCAGTTCCAGTGTGACGACCTGATCATTCGCCCTTTGGAGAGCCAAGGCATCGAAAGACTGCACCCCATACAGTTTGACCACAAACGCGAACTAAAGAAACTCAACATGTCTATTCTTATAAACTTCCTGGACTTATTGGACATTCTTATTAAAAGCCCTGGAAGTATAAAGCGTGAAGAGAAGCTGGAAGACATTAAACTATTGTTTGTTCATATGCATCACTTGATAAATGAATACAGACCGCACCAAGCCAGAGAGACACTGAGGGTGATGATGGAGGTACAGAAGAGACAGAGGCTGGAAACGGCCGAGCGCTTTCAGAAACACCTGGAGAGAGTAGTGGAGATGATCCAGAGCTGCCTCGCCTCGCTGCCTGATGACTTGCCCCAGATGGATGGGGCTGAGGGCTCCAGTGAAACAGTACGGAGCACTCCTGTAACACTGGCCTCCGCAACTACACCCAGGATGAAGACTGAGCCCATGGATGTAGAAGAGGCAGGTGCCAGCTGTATGGCAACTACTCAACAGGACAAACCTACAAATAGCCAAAAACGGGACAAAATCTGGGACAAAGATGCTGCTATGTGTAGCATCATTGATGAAATTGCTTAACTTACAGAAACAGGATATGCATATGTTCTCTTTTAGTTTGGTTTCTTTCGGTTTCTTAAAATACTGCCACATAGTCATATACTGTACTGTCCCTACTACTCATTGAAACAGAACTCCTATTTGTTTCCATTTTTATTTTTGTTGATGCAAATAAACTCCTGATCAAAGGTCTTGTGGAGTCTTGTGGAATTATGATCTTAGAAGTAAAAAGTCACACACCCTAAACTTGTAAATGTGGTTATACAAGGCCCAGCTGGCACTGTAGCCCTGCCCCAACAATATAATTGGTGTATTAGTGATGAGGCTTCAGTATTTCATTATTTCATAAGAATGTTTATGAAACTAATACATTCCCAATTTATTTAACAAATTTGATAAGGACGGTTTAACAAGCATGAGTTTTGATTCAAGTTGTTCTGTGTCTCTTATATGGCCCCATCTAAATGTGAATATCTTTGAAGCTCTCCACCTGATTTGACCCATGGGTCCATTTTAAGGTCTAAAAAAGCTGACAAATAACAACTTGTATAACCAGAAAATTATGACTGCTGAACAATCACTTGTGAAAACGATCCTATAGTTTGATCTATAAAATGGTTAGCCTAATTATTTAAAACAATAACGCGTTGGTGATATGTAGTGTTTACGGTTTAATTTTGGGAAGCCTTAAATTAGAGTAAGATTGTTGCGTGTGTACTGAGCCCAA
Organism: Scartelaos histophorus; assembly: GCA_000787155.1. NCBI lineage: Eukaryota > Metazoa > Chordata > Actinopteri > Gobiiformes > Gobiidae > Scartelaos > Scartelaos histophorus. The sequence goes on along the minus strand of JACN01080922.1, from coordinate 1,924 downwards.
CCCCCCTCCGTAGACAGTCCTGCTCCGGGAATCCCTTCTTTACATGCGACTCGAGGTGAACCGGTGGCTGCCATACACACTTATTCATTCTTGTATTTGCCATAGTTCACACTGTACAATTATAAGCTATGTTTATGTGATTATTATTACGTTTAAACAAATAACAAGACTTCAGTCAGAGAAATTGTGTTATGAAACTTGCCATCCCTGCGTTTCACAACAGGGCGGAAAACTCGTTTTTCGTCCAATCACGTTGCCCGTAGCAGGTCACGTGATCTTTATTTATGTAACGTAATGGTGTTACACAGTAACCTCTTGTGGCTAAAGAATCGTCGCTGCTGGAGGTAAAAGCGGTGCTACAATATTTTATAAATGTGGATATATTTTTTATCGTTTCCGGGAGCATCTCAGGGGTTGGCAGCGACAGACAAGACGAAATAGGGACACAAAGCAGAGTTTCTATTCATTCTGCTTGAGTATAGCATGCGTAAAGACAGATATAGTCTATTCTGCACGCCTTTTGGATAATGTCTACGCGTCTAACCCAGGTCTAAAGTGTATTATTAGGACAGGATAGTTTACCTATAGTTGATGCATGATCTCTTTTTTTTTTTCTCCTGTTTGAAGGAGCACTAAACAGATGTTGTCCAAAGAGCGACACGTCTCAGCTGTCTGAGCGCTGGAAACTGTCGATGCAGCGCTACTGTAGCTTACCAAAAAGTGCTGCAACGAGGACTATCACACTTTCTGTTTGGCACATTTAGACCTGCATGACATAGACTTTGCTATTCACGATGGAGCTGATGGAGTGTCCGCTCTGCTTCTTCCTGATGTGCGAGCCGGTGACCGTGTCCTGTGGTCACACGTTTTGCCGGAGATGCGTCAGGAGTTTCCTCCCGTCAAAATGTACCCAATGCAAGGAGAGATTAAAACCCAGGGATGTAAGAGCAATGAAAAACAACGTGCTGCTCATCAGTGTGGCGGAAAAGTGCTGGCCCGAGGAGACGAAGATGAAGTGCCATATCCAGGAGAAGCTGAAATCTGAACAGTTCATTGAAGCTTTACGCATCACCAATGAGGGCATAGACTTAGGTAAGAGCCGTGCATAAGACCCATGCCAAGAGACACGCTGATAACACAATCTGTAGACAATTGTTCTGTTCTGTTACCTAGTATTAAAAAGTGGGTCAGAAATATCCATTGGCCTGTGTTATGCATGTTATAGACCAGGCATTACATTACTTGTATATACAAAAAGTGAGCCACAGGAAACCATCATGATGTATCTTTCTTTTTGTAATACCTCATGCCAAGTTTAGTATTACTGACCCAGACAGTTATCAGAACTTATCTTCAATGGTGCATTTGACATTTGATGCACAGACCTGAGGGTTCTGTCCTAGATAAGTTTATGTTGACAATGTTTGACAGGATTTAAGATTTTGGAATCTTTAATTTTGTAATTGCAGATATGAATAATCCAGTACTATGACATAAGCTTCTGCTGATGCAGTTAGTTACCAATGAAATAGTAATAATAACTGTCATAAAGTTTTTGTTGTAACTCCACAGTCCCTGAGGATCTCAGTCTCAAGATGTACAGAGCTGAAGCCAACATGGCCCTGCAGCATTTACCTGATGCTCTGACAGACCTCGACTACCTCTGCAGCCTTCGACCCAACTGGACTGAGGTGAGGGGAAACTGCATAACAGACATATTTCATTGGAAAATATTACAAAATATTCATTGGAAATAATACAAAAGTTGATTCTTCAAAGTAACTTAAGAAAATGAAGTTATCATGTCAATATCGCCCACCCTTAAATGCATGTTGCCATGTTGCCTGTATATCAAATAGAAATTCATTACAATTGTACAATTTAGTGCAGTGTGCATGTAAACAATAATAATAATAATAATAAT